>MU383891.1:0-157344 GCA_022495065.1 Xylaria telfairii
TAAATTTAATTTTTTATTTTTAAATTAAAAATATTTTATTTAAAATAAATATTATTTAATAAATATATTTTAATTAATATAAAATTAATATAGTTTATAATATTTTAATTTTTATAAATTATTTAATTAATAAACTTTTAGTTATTTTTTAATAATTTATTTTATAATATTTAAAAACAATATATAGTTATAATTATTAATTAAATAGTTTTTTATATTAAATAGTTTATTTTTAATTTTAAATTTTATTAGTTTTATTTTATTAAAAAATAACAAAAAACTATTATAAAAATAAGCTATAATTAATATAATAATTAAAATATTTTATTAATTTTTTAAAATTTTTAATATAATATATATTTTATATAAAAAAAAACGTAGGTTTTTAATTTAAAAATTATTTATTATAAAGTTAAAATATTTCGTTATTATTTATTTTAATTATATAATTTTATTTTATTTTTTATTTTAAAGCTATATTTTTTTTTTATTTAAAATTTTTTTATATTATTAAAATATAAGCTGTTTAATTTTATATTTTTTCTGCTACTTATACTTAATAAATAATGTTTATTTTGCTTACTAGTAGCTATAAATTTTTAAAATATTAATAAATAGCTTAAATATTTTTTTAAAAAAACTAAAACAATAAAAATAACTTAAATAAAAAAACTATATATTAGTTATTTTTTATATATTAATTTTTATACTAATTTTTTTTAAATATATATATTTATAAATTATAAAATATAATTATTATAAACGTTATATTTTTTTTAATTAATATATTAAAAGTTTTAGCTTTTTTTTATATAATATTTTTATTATTAAAAATATATTTTAAAAGATTATAAGCTATAGCTATATTATTTCTAGTTATAAAAAAACTAATATTAAAAATTATTAGTTTTTATTTAAAACAGTTAAATATTAAATTAAAAAATAAAATAATTTTTTTTTTAATTTAAACTAATTATTAATTTTTTAAAAAAATACAAGCTTAGTTATAGTTTTTATTTTTATACTAAATAAAAAATTATTAGTTTTTCTAGTTTTTATAGCAATGTTTTTACGTTTTTTTATTTTATAATATAATAATTTTAATTTATTAAATTAATAATTATATTAATATAGTTTATAAAAAAAAGTTCTAAAATTTTATAAATAATTAATAATATAAAAGTTAGTTAAATTAATATAAAAATTAATATATTTATAATAAATTAATTATATTTTATTAATTATAAAGTTTTTATTTTTTAAATTATTTAGTTTTAAGAAATTATATTATTATTATAATTTATATTAATTAATATATTAATTAGTATTATTATTTTAAAATATTTTAGCAAAGCCTATAGTTTTTGCCAAGAACCTATGGGTTTTGCTAAGAACCCATAGGTCTTTGGCAAAACTTTTTAAGTACCCATGGGCTTTGTGGGCTTTATGGGTTTTGGGTTTTGGGTCGAACCATCCAACCCTAGATGGATAGATCCATTTTTTACTAAATGCGTACTAACCCAATACACGACTCCCTATCCTACCTTTAGTCCAGGTGTCTGCCCAGCTCATATGGGAATTGTCGATATTGAAGCCGAAAACAAGAATGGAGCGACGATCTATACAGCAACGTGCTGCCAGAGGTATGTTAACACCCGCAGTACCACGAGTCCCTAATTAAATGGCCGCAGCGGGTTCTCCCCTATCTCTATCGACTCGGGGTACCTGTGTACTTCGTCCATCACAAGCCCGATGGCTTTTCTTCTCGACCCAAACATATCCACTGACGACATATACACAACGCTGCCACCTGAGCTCTGGATTGAGCACGACCAGATAACTGTGCAATGGGAGCCCACTGACCTGGAGCTTTTCCCAGTTGTTGTCGCATCCCAATATGCACACATGATGAACATGATGGGCATCACACCGCTACCGTCTACAGACAACGTCGCATCCAAGACAACAAACGTACTAACGCCATCTGCGAACATACCAAAGGTGCCTGGAACGTCGGCTGTATGGCCGGGGTCAACAACGCTGACAACGCCAGCAACAAGCACATCCGAACCAACTTCTGAAAGTCATTCGCAGAGTTCACCCACAAATAATACTGCCTGGCGAGATGTCATCGGCTCCGCCTTCCTTCTTTTCTTTTTAATCGGGATTGGCATGGTGCTACTGGGGTGAAAGTGGAGGTTATAGACTGAACTACAGCCTCCATTACGGTAGAGGCCAAGGTTAGTGTTTAAGGTAGATGGCCAATGTGGCCGGAGATTAGCCACCATCCAGATTCAGGTAGCCAATTTCTATGAGAGATGTTTCCCCTTGATTCGAGCGGGGTTTTCTCTTTGCCTATAATTTCTATTGGTCAATTTGTTGGATGTTCGATGCTCTCCCGACTTCCCCGCAACACGATCGACAGACAGCACGATCATCTCCATAATGCAACGGTGGGAATCGGCATCCCGCCGGCACTATACAACGCAGGTGCATGTTTATGGAAAGAGATTACGACCTTATCCCCGCAGTATTAGCATTCAAATCATCATCCGCACATGCAGGTCCTGCCGTGAAACTTGATCCGCGCCTGTCCGCTGTCGGCAGGGCCATTCCGTGCGACAGGTGATGCTGCTGCGGGTGACGTGACTCGGCAAATAAACAAGCGACAGAAACACGTTAATTATCATGCATCGTGGATACAATATAGGTACGAGTGATGTTTTAGTATGAAGACGAGGCGTACACTGCTGATGTGTAAATGATGTGAAGAATGCTCTCTGGTATTTATTAGATTGATTCAGCGAAACCCATTTCGTTACCAGGAACAAGGGGACAAGTTGGTCCGTTACTGCCACGCTCACGTCCTCCGGGAGCATCGCCGGCGTCATTGCATCATTGCTCGGCATCCGGGATAGCAACGGGCGAGGCTTCCAACATTCGGGTAGGTACGCTTTCTAGCAACGTTGCGGCGGGGGTGGCTCGCGAATACGAGGTAGTCACATACTGTATATAATACTCTGAAATCATACAGCTCTGGTAAAATTTCTCAACGTCACGATGCATAATGATCCATTGCGCACATTGATATTGAATTCGCACACCCCCTGAGAAAACGAGCCTCGACGGGGCATAGTGTTTTCGGTGAACATGTTGTCTTCTACGCTATATTTGGTCGCCTGCCTGGCTGCACTAGGACTTTCTCAGGATGTTATCACGGACGATACTACCTTTTACGGCCAATCGCCTCCCGTCTACCCATCGCGTTCGTGGCTCTTCAACCTTCCACATGTAACCCTAACCTCGACTAACAGCGAAACAGCTCAGGGCACGGGCATAGGCGACTGGGCAGATGCTTACTCACAGGCAAAGGATATCGTATCTCAATTGAGTCGGGACGAAAAGGTGCGGCGCCAGGACCCTTCAAAGCTTCCTCCACGCCACTGATACGAGAAATCGGCCTTAGGTAAACCTCACGGGCGGAATCTCCGTTAATAGCGCTTGCTCCGGTATTATCCCCGCTATACCGCGGGTCAACTTCACTGGCCTCTGTCTCAGCGACGCCGGGAATGGCCCGAGGACGACGAACTTCGTTTCAAGCTGGCCCGCAGGTCTATCTGTCGGCGCGAGGTTGGTTCTCATATGCTTGGCTCGATGGTATTTGCTCTGCTTACATCAAAACGCAGTTGGAACAGAGAACTTGCTCATAAGAGAGCAGTTGGAAGTGCGTGATATGCAGCCGTATAGACATGTTTCGAAGCCAGGAACACTCACTAATAGATGCAGTGGGCGGCGAGTTCCGAGCTAAAGGAGTCAATATCGCGCTTGGCCCCGTCGTAGGGCCGCTCGGACGGATTGCTTCGAGCGGGCGTAATTGGGAAGGTAGGCGATTCTCGAAGGGTTGTTAAACGGCAGGTATTAACGGTCGATAGGCTTCTCTAATGACCCGTACCTATGCGGCGCACTGGCATATCAGACTGTCAACGGTATCCAGTCCACTGGGGTCGTCACGAGCACAAAGGTAATCAGACATCCATTGACCCACGCTGCCATTTCGATGACTGAGATCAGCCTTAGCACTTTATTGCCAATGAACAAGAGACGAACAGGAATCCAGAAAAGGGCGTTACCGCGGTGTCGTCCAACATTGACGACAAGACAATGCACGAACTTTATCTTTGGTGCGTATCATACAATCATGAATACCTAGGTTTCGAGGCCCATTGCTGATACTCCCTTCTTCAGGCCGTTCCAGGACGCAGTAAAAGCGGGCACGGGGAACATCATGTGCTCGTACAATCGGGTCAACAATTCATACGGCTGTGCCAATAGCAAGACGCAAAACGGCTTGCTGAAGACAGACCTCGGTTTCCAGGTGAGTCGCGGCCGCTTCGCTGGTGAAATCCATCTGACAGCTGAGCAGGGCTTCGTCGTGTCGGACTGGGGTGCGCAACATGCTGGTGTCGCAACAGCTTTGGCGGGTTTGGATATGGTGATGCCTAGCGGATCTCAGTTTTGGGCAGAGAACTTGGCTACGGCCGTAAGCAACGGATCTGTTCCCGAATCTCGACTAGATGACATGGCCACGAGGTGAGATAAGAGCACACCATATGGGCCCGGATGACGTTACATACTAACAAGAGTAGAATCCTCGCAACCTGGTACAAGATGAAGCAAGAAGACGGGTTCCCGTCCCCCGGTGTCGGAATGCCGGGCGATCTTTCGGCACCGCATCAAAGTGTCATCGCGAAGTCGCCGAGCAATAAAGACGTGCTCCTCCAGGGCGCGATTGAAGGCCACGTTCTTCTCAAGAATGACAACGGCGCGCTGCCCCTCAAGTCCCCAAAACTCATATCCCTGTTCGGGTACTCGGCCAAGTCCTTCGATAGTTACACTCCCGGAGCAAACGGATGGAACGGCGGTTCCGAGTCCGTTCAATCCTCACTGGCGCAAATCGCAGCCAACGGGACCCTGATATCAGGAGGTGGTTCGGGCGCTAACCAACCGGCGTACGTGAGCTCGCCATTCGAGGCTCTGAGTCAGCGGGCCTACGACGACGGGACGAGTCTATGGTGGGACTTCCACAGCAGCAACCCGCAGGTCGACCAATCCTCCGACGCGTGCATCGTCGTCGGGAACGCCTTCGCGTCCGAGGGCTCGGATAGAAAGGGGCTACACGACGACTTCACCGACGCGCTGATTACAAACGTCGCATCGCACTGCAGCAACACCATCGTAGTATTCCACAACGCCGGGGTCCGACTCGTGGATCAATTCATCGACCACGCCAACGTCACAGCCCTCATCTTCGCGCACCTCCCGGGGCAGGACTCGGGGCGTGCGCTAGTCTCGCTGCTCTACGGCGACGTCAACCCGTCGGGCAAGCTGCCATACTCGGTGCCACGCAACGAGTCCGACTTCGGACCCCTACAGAACGCGACGCAGCCCGACGGCATCTACGCGCAGTTCCCGCAGTCCGACTTCGACGAGGGCGTGTATATCGACTACCGGGCCTTCGACGCCAAGAACATCACGCCGCGGTACGAGTTCGGCTTCGGGCTCAGCTACACCACGTTCAACTACTCGGATCTTGCGGTCTCGCTCGCGGACGGCGCCGACTTCGCGCTGTACCCTTCTAAGCCCGTCGTTGAAGGTGGTCGTGAGGACCTCTGGGATCGGCTCGTGCACGTGTCCGCGGCGGTGACGAACACGGGGTCCGTCACGGGTGCAGAAGTCGCGCAGCTCTATGTTGGCATTCCTAACGGGCCCGTGCAGCAGCTACGTGGGTTCGAGAAACCGGTTCTCAAGGCTGGGCAGTCGACTGTTATCACCTTCGATCTAACGAGACGCGACTTGAGCACCTGGGATGTGGCTGCCCAGGAATGGCTTCTGCAAAAGGGAAAGTATCAGGTTTATGTTGGATCTAGTAGTCGGAAGCTCCCCCTATCAGCGGCTTTGCAGATTTGAAATGCGTAGTTCTCTCCCCGTTAGGTTTTCTTAGTCGTTTGCGTGAATACGAGCGCTAAATATCCTTGGTTTACGATGCTCTTATGCGTTGCGATCGGTGCCCCTTTAAGCGTATAGTTATACTGTGTACTTCCGCGGACAAGAGGGGCTCGTGTTATATGCTGCTAATAGCTATCCTCAGATGGAAACCAATACTTGAATTGATTAAATGTAATACGAAATACTTCGATCTCGCGATGCGTCTCTTGATTCGCGCCGTGAAGCACCGGCATGGAGGACCATGGTCTTTGGGGTTAAGGTAGGTAGATTGAGCACCGCTGCTCTGCTACTAAAGCATCCCGGCCACATATTGCGGATGCCGCTGGCTCGCACCAGAAGAAATAGAGGAACTTGATAGTCATTACTAATTAATCATATCTGAATACGTATCATTACACATTTACCACTTCTCCACATAGGGTCGGATATCGACCTCCCAGGTGAATCCCGACCGATGCTGAGTATGTAGGCTCCAATATGTCTCGGCAATCTTGAGACGATGTTAGAAAACTGGCAAAATTCTATTCTCGTCATCGAGAAGGCTAAAGCTTACCGAGTCGGCGCTGATCTTGCCATCAGGCGCACCTCCATTAACACCAGTGTAGGCCTCGGTCCGGGGTCCCGTGATGACGCCGTCGATGACGGCGTGCGCTACGTGCACGCCCTTGGGCCCGTATTCGCGGGCAATGGACTGCGTGAGGGCCCTCTTCGCCCACTTGCCGGCAGCGAAGGTCGCGAATCTCGCCGACCCCTTCACGGAGGCTGTGGCGCCGGTCACGATGAGCGAGGGCGGGTGGGGCGAGGTGCTGACGGCATCCTCGAGCAATGGGAGGGTCTTCTGGGCAAAGTTGAAGAATCCGCGGCTGTTGATCTAGCTATTAGTACCGCGCTCCGTACATCTTGTACCAGTATAACCTGCTCCATTTTTCTTTCCAATTGAACAGGAAGCACGTACATATTCACGTTGATGCTGGTCTCAAGAACCTCAGGATCAACCTCGACAAATGGCTTCGGCTGCAGACCACCAGAGGCGTTGTAGATGGCGGCTGCTAGCTTGTGGTCTGGCAATTCCTTGGCGATGGTCGCGAAGGCAGCGTCCAACGAGGCCCGGTCGCCTGCGTCGGCACTAACGCCGATGGCCTTGCCGCCGGCATCGTTGATGGCCTTAACGCTGCTCTCGTAGGTGGCGGGTGTTCGTGCAAGGAGAACAACCGGGTACTCTTTCGAGAACCGTGATGCGACTGCCCCGCCTGATATCCCAGCACGTCAGTTTAGTGTACCTAGGTAGGTCCAGGTCCAGGTCCAGGTAGCAGGGTTATAGTGGTGTAGCGTATAAAATAGGGGCCGATGAGCGCTTACCTGTGCCGCCGCCTGCCCCAATGATGACGGTGTAGAAATTGGGTGCCATGATGTGTTCTGGTTACTTTTGGCGAAGGTTAGTAGCTATGGAGTAATTGCGGTGTATGGAGCAAGGTGCGATAAAGTTGTAGATGATGAGAAATAATATCTAGTTCTTTTGAGGAGGTTGTAGAGATTTATATAGACAGTCGAAAGGCCGTCAGGGATACCACAGTCTATCTTAGCAGGTGAGCTCAGCGTCTTCCACAGCAGCCTGTTAGTGGTCGCTAGGGGCTTCTTTTGCGTCGTGTATTATTAATGGCTGCTGAGAAACCAACCCCGCAGTGCTCCAGCGACTTACATCTCGCCCAAGATTGACCTAAGCTTGCGACGCAATCACGACATATCACCGACGCCGCGGGGAGCAATGTGGGATTTGTAATCGTATTTTGGCGCTTCGTCGCGTGCTGTACGCTCAGATCCCGTAAAGAGTCCCATCGAGGATGATTTATGATTACTGAACTCGTGCACTTGCAACAGAACACAGTACGTGCTGGATCAACCCCCTATAGGTTGAGTACGAACGGTTGATGCCTATTGTAGTATTGTTCACGTCATCGTCCTCGATAACGGACGCGACGAGACCGCTTTTCGTGTTTTATCGTTGCTTACGGTGCTTTTGCTATATTACAAGTAGAAGTAGGCACTTTGATATAGTCGGGACCCAACGCTGGCATAACCTTTATAGGTCCCTATGCTTCTTGGGTAAATAATATTAATTAGATCAATATCTAAACTGTGCCCTTTTTCTATGCTATTGCGAGAATTTACGTCTCAATTGCATGTCTTGCTTCGGTCGTGACGCTGTACCAGTCAATCCACTGTAAGTAACTGTTCGAAAAAGCCACCAATCTGCTTCTCGCGGTTGACGAGATGAATCTCCAAAATCCAATGTCGCTGTCGCCCATCTTTGCCCAGAGACCTCATGCGTTCTTGGTTGCCCTCTATGATGTACAAGGTCTTCTTGTCGTTGGGGATTCGCTCGTGAGGAAACGATCCGATTAAATGCCCTGCTATCTCTCCGCCGTATTCCCATCCCTCACGCTCCGCAGTGCGACGCGCAATGGCATACAGCTGATCTCCCGTCATATCCGGGTTCTTGTCAAACTGCGATTTAACGTCCTTCCAAACGGGCTCGAGGTCGTCGCGTAGCTTCTTCTTTAGCGGGTCGTCGCCGAGGACATAGGTGCGGCCGAAATCAGCCTCCCAGGCTTCGAAGACGGGGCCCAGGTCGACAAAGAGGATGTCGTCGGCCTCGATGATACGGTCGGGTGGGTTCTCATGGTACGGATGCAGCGTGTTGGGTCCGCTTCGGACGACCCGTTTATGCCAATGCGTCTTTATTCCATGTCGGCGGGCGCCAAGCTCGTGAATCTCCTTGCTAAGCTCCTTCTCGCTCACTCCGGGCCGGATAAGGTCTCTCGCGATCTCGTCGAACAGCTGCAGTGCCTTTGTCTGCGCGTCTAAGAGCGACGCCGCCCGCTGTTGCTCATCTGTACTTGGGTCCTCGGACATTTTGTATAAATATACCGTGATGGAAACTTGAGAACTTGCCCAAAACTATTAATCTTGATGCGGATGCTGCTTATTTTAAGACGCGAAGCTGCTTATTTTAGGGCGCGAAGCTGCTCCATTGTTACCCCGCAATGCGTTCCGAGCTCATTCCGACCCAGTCAGACGAGTCCGGAGCCGGCGCTCGGCCTCGGTCCTCAACTACGGTTTTAAGGTCGGGATTGTGACCAAATAATTATGAGATTGTAATGAGTCATTCTTATAGTTCATTATTCTGCGCAGCATATCGAGATAAAAGTAATCATAGGATCTACCTCTAGACGAGCGGAATCTAAGCCGGGGCGCATGAGTCACCCCATCCATCCCGGATGGGGAAGGAGTATGTAGTAAAAATAGAAAGACAAAGCAAGGCCAAAACGAAGACAAGAGAATAAGGATAGGAGAATAAAAAGAGAGGGGTTCAACACGAACTGTTAGAAGTGAGCTAAGAGGGAACGGGGGTCATAAACACGCCCGTGCTAGATGTCTCTTATATAAGAGAGCACACGGTGTTTTCATGCATCAAATCCTCGCGCGCTTTCTCTCACATCCCCTTCATAATGCGAAATTTTCAATTCCCAATTACGAGATCTTAAACCATGACTTAAGGAGAGTGTAGTTTTTCTATGAGAAACTGTTGCGTGACTGGGTATGGTATACAGTCGGTGAAGGGCATCTGATCAGCTAGTCAGTGAGCTACCTGCAAGCATCCTAACCTAGGTTATGACATCATTCGTGCAAGTAATGCCGTACAGAAGCTATTTTATTGGTCAACTTTATAGACCTATAAACCTATATGCGCGTGTCCCCTCAGGTATACCGGATTTGTAAACTGTGGTCGAGACTACAGAAGGCTTATGAGAGTGAAGCACTACTCCTGTCTTATAACATAAGAAGTTTCCAAGAATTCATTCAGCTATCACTACCAGTCGCAGTATTTAATGACTATTGAGATCGTTGCTTTGCTGTATTACATGCGACTGAGCTACTGCTTTCAACATCCCATCCACCATTAGCTGGCTCGCCCCAAGGTACTGGCGAGGGTCGCAAAGTGAGGCGAGTTTCTCGGCACTCAGGTGTACCATCACCTCCGGTTTTCCCTCTAAAACCTCTAGCAGTGGCCTTTTATTTCCAATGGATTCTGTACAGGCTGCATATATGACATCGTGTGCCAGTTGTCTACCTAGGAAGGGGGCCAGTGCCATCATCACAGCTTCTCCAACTATCAATCCCCGAGTTGAGCATAGGTTATCCCACATAGCACCTGTATAGACAACCAAGCTGCTCATAGCAAAGTTTGTCTGATGCAGTGCCCCAACAGCGAGGACGAAGGCATCGGGGATGGCTACCCACTCCAGATGCCACGGCCCCGAGGCGCGCTCGAAGTCAACCACCATGGCATCCAGGCCCAGTCCGGCGTTGGCGCGCAATAGCTTTGATGCGGCCAATATGACTTCGCTGGATATGGGATTACGTTTCTGAGGCATCGTCGACGAGGCACCCCGATGTGGCACAAACGGCTCCGCCACTTCTCCAAGCTCGTTCGATGACATGATAATGATATCGTAAGCAATTTTTCCCAGTGAACCCCCAACAAGGGCGAGAAAGTTCAGAACTTCGGCGATAATATCACGGGTTGCGTGCCAGGTAATTGGAGGATCTCTCAGCCCAAGTTCTTTGGCAAGCTGGGATCGTACCTTTATGCCAGTATCATCCGACCCGAGCGATGCCAAGGTTCCCGCCGCACCGCCGAACTGCACTAATAGACATCTCTGTCCAATTTCTCGGAGTCTCTCTAGATGACGGACTGCGCTAGAGAGGTACACAGCGCATTTGTACCCAAATGTGCATGGTAGGGCATGTTGGAGATGCGTACGGGCGGCCATGGGTGTATCGCGGTACTGACTTGATAAGGATTGTAGCGTAGAGACGAGATTTTCAAGTTCTCTCTTTACAATTTGCAGACCACTCCGAATCTGGAGAATTGAGGCGTCATCCATAATGTCTTGCGTTGTCGCGCCCCAATGGATGTACTTGGCCATCTCTTGTGGAACATTCTTGACCAGTTGCTCCACGAGAGGTAAGACTGGGTAGCCAACAATATCAGTCTGAGCTGCCAGAAGATCATAGCTATAACAAATTAGAAAATGGTTCTTGATAGAATTGTTGAACCTAGTATGATGGTAGCGACAGTACCTACTCTAAAACTGTAGAGTTTAGAGCCTTTGTTATAATTTCGCCAGCTTCATCAGGAATGACACCAACCTTAGACTCAGCCCTAGCGAGAGCGGCTTCCACTTCAATTAAGCGCGTTACGTAAGCATCATCAGTGAAAGCATTGCGGATCTCTTGCGTGCCGAAAAGGTTTCGGAAAACGCGTGAATCCAGAGCTGATACGGCCATGTTGAAAGTTGTCCTTGGCTGCTGGTACGAAGGCCTCCCCAGCGAACATCAAAAGAGCAGGTACAATATTAATAGATACGACAATATTGAGAACAAGCACAAGAACTTACCGGCATTGTGTCCTTGTCCACTTTAAACATCATAACATTGCGGACAATATCGGGAGAGTGCTGCCGCTGGCCCACCATAATACTAGGCCGGCATCAAGACAACTCGGGATAGTCGTGCGCCGAGCCCCACCACCAGGAGTCCATTCGGGATAAGACACTATTCCGAACATGAGGGCAACCCGGGGTGTTCAAATAGATGATGCCTCTGATAGGGGTTTAGTTCGAGTTATTTGAACAAAGGAGGGCGAAGAACAAAGAGCATACAAGCATGCAGATTATGGCATTGGTTTTGATATGGTGCTTGTAGACCTTGAAGAGCTACTACACCAAAAGCTTTAATTCTAAGCTAGGATTACCTATGTAATATTTCAACAGTTTATTACCATTTTTTCTTCTTGCATATCGAAAGCTCTGTTGTAGGGTCACAGATCATTTTCGCTCCGTAATGCTTCCGGATTTGCCCTCCGCTATGGACCGTCTTGTCCAGGTACATGTCTAGGTGAATGAACACGATGCTTATGCACATGATTCCCTCCTTCTATCAATCATGATTTCTAAGGAAAATGCTAATAGATTAGGTTAAATACCCCCGGGCCCTATCCTCCTCGAGATTGAATGGAAAAAATAAACTCGCAGTGAACGATTTGTCGTCGAACAGAACTGCAACACTACGACACACTACGAAGTAGAACTCTAGCACAACATGTCCCCGGACGTCCGCAGTTTCTTTTATGCATACGAGACTGTAATATATTATAGGGACTTCAAGTAGGTATACATGGATGCTTACTTAGGTTCGCGCCTTAGTCTAAACACCCGCGTAGCTAACAGTTGTTGGCATATACGCACATGCCTTGTGTTCTGGGACACGTATTAAAACAATAATAGGCATTTAATACTTAAAGTGCCTCAGCTGGAACTATCTCAGTATTTCTGCGAATAGGGACCTGCAGAAGTAACCTATGTACCTGTCTAGGTCTCATATCATTACTCTTTAGTTACCATTAACCAAATTTCCCGGCGATCTGGACATGGCAATGCCTATACATACACATGACGAATTGATATTATTGCTATACTTTGAGTTGCACTTGATTGACCTTGGCAAGGCCCGATTGCTGCATGACCGAACACTAGGTATAAGCCATCCACCACCTCTATCCAGATTAAGCTAAGATCCTTTTGCAGAGCTTAATCTATGGAGACGGAATGGAAATGCCGATTAATAGCGAAATGGATCAAGGGGTCAGCATCCTAGTCGGAGTCTTCTAATGTCGCTGCTCATCAGCAACCCGGCGAAGAGTAAGGCATCTCGTATTCCACATAATAGAAAGTTGTAATGAAGAAAGAATTTTCATATCTCGCTGGTAGCCTAGCTCCTGGTTTAGTTGCGACGCTACGGTAAACACCGAGGGTCTAATTGCTCATCTTTCAGTGCGTCTCTTAGTCTATTTAGCTGTATCCCACCATTTACTTTTCAACGCCAATATTATCTACAACGAGCTATATACTATGCAAATATGCAGCACAGTAATGATGCAGCGTGACTTCATGATGTAGAACCAATGGAGTTTACCCCAAGTTCGAACTGGGTACCTCGGCTAGAGGAATTTGCGTAGTGTTCGAACGCAGCACCGTTCTGGCGGGTCAATTTGGCCAATTTGGCCGATTTCAAGCGGCAAGTTAGCTAGCTCCATTTCTAGGAACTAAAGAGGACTACAGCACTAATGGACCTTCATTTTCCTTGCAGTATACTGCTCTGTGTGCATGAATTAGAAACATCATTTAGTATATTAGATCATAGGAAGAGATTAGCGAATATAGAGAGTGGGAAAGGCCGTTAACTCAAGCGTATGAAGTTGTAGCTATTTGAAAGAACATTTTTACGCTACTATAGCCAACGACGACATAGGCGATGGAGTGTATTAATAACGACATACTAATAGCCAGATAGGCTACGGCTACGCTAGCTGGGTACCGGGTATATATTTATGATAGCGTCCTGTAATCGCAATTGCCACAATTGGCAATCGGTGACCAGAGGTTTACGGCCGCGACTTTCTCTTTTCTTTGTTTTTGATTGTTAATGTATTTGCAATGGAGATATATTCCACACTTATTCGGCCGAATGACAAGTTAAGGGCATAGCAAAGGGGCGAGTTCATCCACTTCGGCCCTCGATATTCAGCCTCGTATATGTTCCCTGAACTATATAGAGAAGCTTTGGGACTGCGCAGTGTCATGAAGAAGAACAACCATATTCGAGAACTTCAGACTTCAATATGCTACTTTCTAACCTTAGCGTCGTGGTTGCCGCCGCCCTTTTGAGCAAAACAACCGCTTCTCGGCTCCCCGAGCAGTTCTCCTCTACGAAAGATTCGCTTTATCCTCGCATCGCGGACACAAGCCATGCTTCTCCGCAACTTGTTCAGCTCATGACAAGCTACTACACTGCCAAAACCCTCTACCAGGTCGACAAATGGGCAGCTTTCTTTGACCCAAATCTTGCTGTCTACGCCGATACTACTCTTGGCTTGGTATTGTCTCAACCCAACCTCAAACCTTCTCTCGGACAGTTTGTGCAAACTTGGCACCCTAATGGGAAATCTTATCCCCTCAAAATTATTGGCGATACTCACGGAGCCATCATTATATTCGTGAATACACCGGAACTATTCGGGGATGAGATTCGGGTTATTACGTGTTTGGATTTCAAAGACGGCAAAGTTCTCCGTCAAGTCGACCACTGGGACGGACGCCGAAATGTCCTCAGTGGTCAAAGGGTCCCTGATGATCAATATCCTAAAGATTTCGCTTACGAATTATCTTTAAACAACACAAACAACTTACTTGGGAGTGTCGTCCAAAAATTGCAGACGGCGTTATCTGAAGGAAATACCGCCTCAGCAGTCGATCTATTGTCTTACGATGCTGTCTTGGAAGATCATAGTCTCCGGACTCGGATTGAAGGGCGTCTTGCTATTAGAAGATATTTCGACAGGGCTTTAAGCTCAGTGCCGTATGGCGCGGGCTCGTCATTACGTCACGTGGTTGGTAGCGCTCAGGGAGGTGGTTACGAATGGGTCGATAATTCAACGATCAGACGGACCGGTATAACGGCGGTCGAGCTTAACTGTGATGGCCTCATCACTCAACTAACTACGGTTTGGGATACGCTTAAGACGACGGATGGCAGCTTGAAGGAACTGGCGGAACTCTCGCTTGAATCATGAAATCAGAGAAGGTCAACGATTATGCTGAAATGTTCAATGGCAGTGGAAAGGGAAGACTTCAACATGTGCTTCTCATCGACGGGGAATGAGCGTATTTTCATGTAAAGTGTGCAAGCTCACTTACACATTAGCACTAACTACTAAATAGATATTTTATCTGAAATGTTTGCAGGGAATTATATAGAGCTAAGGATGTGTTATATTGAATGAAGGTGTTTTGTTTCTAGTGATCAACGATTAAATTCATATTTGAATCAAGTCACTAAGTAGTTGATAAGAATCTTCATGATGCACCTTCAGTTCACTCAACTCTATCTACATATAAGTAGGTATCTAGCACCCAAGCCAGGGGCGCGGCCTAAAGGGTGCTGTATTAAGTACCTAGACAAGGCCGATGGGCTCTTGGCAGGTCCACTGTGCAGTTTTGGGGGATCCCCACGCCGGTACCCCATGGGCTTTGTGGGCATCGGGTTTTGGGCCAACCCTAGCGTCGCCCATATCACACTTTATTCACCCGCTATCGCCAGACCATACGGTATACAGCGCCAAACGCGCTGTATGGATAGAAAGACAGTATGAGCCCAGATAGCCTATTATCTGCTGGAACGCCTTCATCACTAAACGGGGCTATGTTGACGACTCCTAGCGAAGGCCAGGTCTGGTATGACGCGCACCCCGCAAGCGACATTCGTAACAGGCCTAGTAACTTAAGTGAATAGTGATCGATGTCGCCAGTATGGCAATCCAGGTTTATTGTAGACTATAGGAACTGACAATGTGGCAATCGGATGCAGGAAGAAAATCAAATGCGACGGGTCGCTTCCCACTGTAAGTCTTCTCGTTGTCCATCTACGCGCTGTTAGTGACTTGAAAACTTGGTGTCGTTTTTAAAATTCCCGGGATCCTACTATATCCAGTAGGAATCCAGATTGACTCCTGAATAGTGTGGCAGCTGTACCAATGCTCGGGTTGTATGTGTGACGTCAACCAAGCTACGCCGTAGGACTACCGCTCGGGGTTTCAAGTCGTCAGCGTTGGCCCAGGTTGATGCGTTGCGAAGCGAGAATGCGGATCTCATCCGCCAGCTTGAGATAGAACGGGCGTCTGTGGGCCTTTTACGCTCAAAGCTCGAAGAAGCTGTCGCGAGCGCGACTTTGCTGTCTGCTGGTCCTGTAACGCCGGATAGGCCCGAGGTTTCAGTGTCTCGCTCCGTTTTTGATCAACCAAATGCCATACCGACCCTGCTTATAAAACATATGGGAAGGCTGGTTCAGGATAGCTCTGGTGTTGATAGGTTTGCTGGAACAACGACGGGCGTCCACTTTATGCTCCTGGTACAGCAAGCAGTACGGAGCAAGCAACTACTCGTCGATCTCCCCGAAAGCAGCTTCAAAATGTACCTACTCGACTGGGTTAACCATAGGCCCTTTTTAACACCGCTGGAATCTTCAGTGGCAATACGGCCAACGTTATTGGGACTATTCCGGCAGCCACTCCCCTACTACTCGGACCAGGTGGCGCTCTTTGCTGGTACATGGTCTTGCTTGTGTCCTATTATCGAGCCATTAGATCTTGCCTCACGACTACCGGAAGCGATGAACCGTGCGCAACATATGGCTTGGCCGTTCCTCATTGACCAAGATCTTACGTTATTTCAAGTTATTCTAGTAGTTATGATCAACTCGACAGTTATCTCCGACGAGCAGCCTAACGCAGCTTCAGGCGAGGAGCTTAGTTCCTACGTCGATGCAGTGGCAGCAATATTTCCCGATCTTATTGCGAGAGCAGATATCGTTAGTCTACATAGCATAGCGCTATTATCTTTCTACGTTCTGTTAGCTGGCCAGCACCAATCCATGCCACGCATCAACGGGATTTTGGTCCAGTGCGCATTCTCACTAGGGCTTCATAGGCACGGCAGACGCTTCAAGTATAGCCCAAAAGAAAACGAAATGAGAAAAAGGTTGTGGTGGTGGATATACATATTTGATAAGTACGATAGGCAATACTAAGTGACGAATTGGCGGGAGCTGACTTGTGCAAGGATGACCGCCATCAGTCATGGATTGCCTATGTTGATCCGTGACAACGATATTGATATCGACTATCCATTGGATTGCGACCTTGGCACTGGAGGATCATCACACATCTCTTTGCCCTTGCCAGGAGAGTCAACTCCCGTGAATGACTTCATTGCATTCATCCATCTAGGTCGTATATTGTCAACTATACTAGATCGACTCTATACCACCACTAGCCGACGGAACGGTCCTGAGAAAATAGTAAAACTAAGGGGCGAACTACTCGCATGGAATCAACGGTTTGTCGACCAACTTAGCGGTCAAATCGACAGCAATGGACTACTTAGGCCCGTCAGCAATCACCACAATAGCCCACATGACAAGCCTATGAGTCGAGTCTTATTACCGTCGGTATCTAATATGGCTGCTATGCTCATTCACCGACCAGGTCTGACATTTGCCGAAAATACTCCTCAATTTCACGAGAGCCTTAGGTGGTGCGCTATCTCAAGTTCAATGATCATCGAAAATGCATCTATCGCGGCCTCCAACCCTTTCATGTGTCGAATTGTGTTCCCTCCCATGCCCAATATTATATTCCACTCCGCAATTCTGCATATATTTCTCTGGTGCCAACTTCCAACTGAGAATGATTTCTTTGGAATTACTCGTCGCTCGAGTCTTTATCGGATTCGCCAAACAGTGGACATTTTCTCGAAGCGTCCCTTTACGAACTCCGCGGATGATGCCTGGCATTGGCATACACCAGAGTACTCTTCTTGCGCTCTTTACGAATGTCTCGATCTTCTACGATCACTATCCAGTCTCGTTTTACGCTCAGCATCTGTTGCTTTAGATGATGGGCCATCCCCATCCAGCCTCTGGGATACTCAGACGCCGGATGTCTTGTCAGGGGTTGTAAGCCAAGATTTCAGCACCTCCGACGTTGCCTTATATGACCTGAACCATCTCGACTACCTTGATCCACTATTTGAGGATCCAATAGCCCAAGTATCAAACTAAGCTTATAGTTCCGAAAGTGTGTCTATCACTAAGATAGCTGTCATGGTCAACATTGAGACGAATGGCCTAGACGGGTGGTCCGGGGACGGATACTAGACCCAACACAGCATTTATAAAGCCCTCTCACTAGAGGACAGTAGTTAAAAACTATTGACTGGATACTAGGCACGGTCTATATTTTTCTATTTAAACATTTCAAATTTAGGGCCTTCCAACTCACTCTCTATCACTTATCACTATCCCTGTCCGTGTCTTATAAAATTTGTTAAATGCCCCTATTTAAGATCTTAATATTAAGAAATAAATATTACGTAGAGGTTTACACGATGAAGAAGGCGACAAAATATTCAGTTAAGACGATCATCGCCGGTCAGGACATCTGACTTTAAGATACCCCTGGGGTGTAAGGGCGCTGTACGGTAATAAACCATCTACGGTAGCGGTCACTAAGACGTTTGAGGCGTATGATGCCAAGCCAACCAGCTTCCGTTTACTCACTGAGACAATAAGGTCAAAGGAAGTAAAATGGCCAGTGCCGGCCAATAGACACTGGACCGCAAGCCAGTGGGCTGGGCTAGGCTACTGTAGTCCCGGCCCAAAGATATAAAAGATCCCCAGTATCCCGATCATAGTAGATTATGATTATGTTGGATATTATACCAAACGCGCTTATTATACGCAGCTTCTGGATTTAAATCGCGGCTATCTAAATAAACATCAATTTAATTTCTCAGGTAATTAATTGGGCGCTAATTAATTATTACTGACAGCAGCAAATATCCCCATAATCCAAGACCAAGGTAGCACAACGACACCAAGAGGTGGCGAAGGATACCGGCTTCGGAATAAGGCCCTATTCCCGCCCCGCAACCCCCACACCCAATATTCCCCCGAGGTGACACTATTCCGGTCTATACACGCAATAGGATACCTTCATATTTCCCAAAATCATACCCTGTATTGTCTTCTTTAAGTATATCTTGATTCTCCATATCAATCTTTCTAGAAATGGTTCAGCGTGGCACAGTCTTCGCACGCATTAATTACCCCAGGACCGACATTTAGGTCGATCATTGTTGCAGCTACGGCTCCTTAGCCGGAGTTATTGGGAGAAACTTTTGGAATATATGTTGCATTCACTGTCGCCAAAGATGACGTCAATGCCGCTTTTCTTTGGCCTTCGTGGTCAAGCTCTCACCATTGCCCTCATCATGCTTGTTGTGCTACCGGCCTATGTTATCTTCGGCTATAACCAGTCGAACCTCGGAGGCTTGGCAAGTCTCAAGGACTGGACATCGATATTTCCCGAGATCGATACTATCCATACGACGGGTTCAACCAAATCCCGCCATGCCACACTACAAGGTGTCGTTATCGCCAGCTTTACTCTCGGCGCCATCCCTGGCTGCCTTTCCTGCTCATACACCGCCGACCGCTTTGGGAGGAAGCCCGTCATCTTCGCGGGAGCATTAGTGTCGCTTGTCGGCGAGATATTGGAAGCCTCATCGTTCGGGCTCGTTCAACTGATTGTCGGCCGCGTCATCCTCGGTGCTGGCGTAGGGATCCTTAGCGGCGTTGTGCCAACATGGCTCGGCGAGCTCTCTAGCTCCAAACACCGGGGAAAGCAAGGCGTCTTAATTGGTCTCTTTATCACCCTCGGCTACGTATTGCAAGCTTGGATCAACCTAGGGTTTTTCTTCAAGACAGGTACCATCGCCTGGAGAGTCCCAATCTCCATCTGCGCCTTATTCAATCTCGTCATCCTATCTGTAATCTTCTATATGCCCGAATCGCCCAGATGGCTGATTCGCGTTGGGCGCGAGAGTGAGGCTATTCATACTATTAGCACCTTGAAAGATGCGACTCGAGACAGCGCAGAGATTATGGCCGACGTAGCTGCAATTCATCTCTCGCTCGAGGAATCAACGGACAGACTATCGCTCCTCAGCTTGGTGAAAATGGGGGAAGATCGCTTAGCCTATCGCTTTGGCATCTGCATGCTGCTTCAACTCTACCAGCAACTCTCCGGGGGCAACCTCATCTCCGTGTACTCAACCATTATTTTCCAGCAGGGATTAGGGCTCGACGCGGAGACAGCCAGAATTCTCTCCGGCGGGACGCTTACTTGGAAGCTGGTCGCAGGGTTCATCCCATTCTTCATTGTTGACCGCTTTGGCCGCCGCATCTGTTTGATGATCAGCGGTGCCGGGATGGCCACCTGCATGCTTGGTCTGACTATCGCCACGTCGTTTCCCAGGTCCAATTTTGCGGCTCAGGTCATTAGTGTTCTGTTCATCTTTCTATTTAACCTCTTCCTACCAATCGGGTTTCTCGGTGCGAACTTTTTGTACTGTGCTGAGGTTGCGCCCCTCCGCCTACGTGCCGCTATGTCCAGCATATCCACCGCAAATCATTGGCTTTGGTGCGTGACTTCGGATACTGTATTTGATCATTTCTTGCGGCTAATGATTTGAATAGGAACTTTGTAGTAACTATTATCACCCCAGTTGCTATTGCGAATATTGGATATCGATACTACATTGTCTATACCGTCATCGGAGCGCTAATTCCCTTCTCAATCTACTATTTATATCCCGAGGCAAGCTCACCTACTTTAATGAGAATCGCGCACTTGCTAATAACTATCATATAGACGATGGGATTGCGGCTTGAGGACATAGACTTAATCTTCAAAGATAGCCCAAGTACCCTAGGTATTATGCGATATTCGAAGACGAGACCACATCGCATCGAAAGTGATGGGAATACTGAAAAAGTCTTAAAGAACCACAACGAGAAATCTTAATTATAAGCTAGGTAGTTAGAAGTAAAAACCGTTATGGTTGAATGGAAATATAGTAGGCTATCTTACCTATTAGTCGACGTTAGTAAACCTTGCCACTTTTCTCACCACTGCTGTAGTCATCACTAATTACTACCCTCTAATTATCTTTGGAACATAAGTAGCTCTCCGGCATTGAGCTTAATTCATATGAATTCTTCTGTTTACGTGTACATATGATCTTAGAAGTAGTATGTCAAATCACCTATTCTATTGAGATTATTTCCTCGATGGCTTACACCATCGATCTAGGGTACCACAAATCTAAACCTTATATAGCTGGCCTCTTACAGAATTTTATAACTCTTACGACATATTTTAGGAGTGAGTTCTAGAGTATGCATATCAGACCTACGTATCCAAGACCTGCTATAATTTTAACAGCTCTATAAAACAGCATAACAAAGGAGCACTATAGATATAAGCAATCGTTCTGCCCCTATTTACTTCGATTTTTTTTTATTAAGGGGTATTCTTTTGCCTCACCAGCAAAGGAATATTCCTTCAAACAATCACCTAAAACGACTACCTAAAACAACCATTCAACAATAACCACTCAAAACAACCCACCAAACACACCTTTAGACCGGCAGTCGGAGAGCTAGAACGATTACTTGCCTGGCTAGCAAGTGGTCGTTTTGGCCCTTCAGACGAACTAGTCTATGTATACGCTACCCACTCACTAACTTTACCAGGTCAAGTAACCGCCTTGTAGAGTCACTGTGGCGAACCTCGAGCTTTCCTTCCATTGTCGCCGGGGCGTCGTATCGGTGAGAGCAAAACTCTGTCAACTTGACACTCGACTTTCCAGAAACGATTTTGCCTCGGAAATTGCGGTTACAAACCGCGAGTAACCGGAGATGAATGCCCTCAGGCTGCTCAGGATGTCTGTCGTGCGCATCGCGAATGCTAACCTGCTCGGTAATATATGTCTTACCTTGGAATCCTTGGCCATTATGAGAGTAAACAGGAAGGCAGATGCAATGCTCCCCGAAGGTCTTTATCACCACCATCTTTCTGTACTTACTATGCACAACGCCGAAGGGCGTCGCCGTGTTATGCGGATCGCCTACCGCAATCCAACGCTCGTCAGTTGAACTGGCTGTGTGATGGGGGGCGCTAAAAATAACTCCGATCTCGTAACTACCAGCAGGGTGTACGCGGTCTGATTTTCTTAAGGTTGCCGACTGCCCGCCATAAAGAAAGCCCTCAACTAAAGACCAACGTTTTACGTCTGAAGCATTTTTCTGGGAAAACTCGCGCCCTTCAAGACGTAGAGCAGGTCCTCTCGTATTAGGGGGGGCTGGCCACTCCCCTTGTTGAAGCGATTTTATTTGATCGTCGTAGCTATCGAGTTCATCCTGAAAGAGTGAGCCGATGTTGGAAATCGTGGGGCTAGATAAGTCAGTCGCTGATGATGCAACAACAGTTTGAGAGCCATCGGTAGAATATATGGATTCGCTCTGTGGGGGACGATTCGAACGATTTCTTTCTGCTTCATGGTTACGTCTAACGGCATTCTTGCGCTTCCGATAGAGCCTTACTCTACGATAGTGATCAGGATCGGCTCTAGGGTTCCATCTATCAAGAAACTGATCCTGGGGTGCTGAGGACCTTGATCCCTGACTACCCCTTTCAGACGGCGGGGCAGGCCGAATGGACGACCTCGATTTATAAGGCATACCTAATTGTCAAAGAGCAAATAGGAAGTGACGGGAAATACAAGCTTTGTTGGAAGTAGCGGATATCTGCGACCTAGTTCCGTGGTAAAGAGCTGCGATGTTAATCTATAAAGATATTTTACAACGAGTGTCGGCCTATGCTGCCGTATTTATACAATCACGCCATAAGAAACGAATTTCAATAACAATTCCCTTTGTCATGATTAGAACAAGGATCGTATTATCATAAGGTATTGGAAATAAAGACATTATAACAAGCCTTTGGCCCCCGTGATTTAATAATAATAGCCGACATTTTCGCCCTAGAATAATTACCACGGACAACACCTTTGCCAACGCTTCAATCCAGAATTCGACTCGAAGAGGAAGGTCTCTATTCCCACCCCCACCACTTCACATTTATAGTAACATCAAGATGTCCGATTACAGCGATTACCCTCTCTCCCTTGAGCACTATTTTCTCTTCACTGATGAGTATGAGAGGATTATCAAGTGGCTCGATGATGTCGAGCTTGCAATGGGGATAGCCAAGTCTAAATCAAGCAGCCGTAAAAATGCGGCTCCAACTATCCCAGACAGGAGGTCTTCAATGGGATTCCAGCAAAACCTACCGCCACCGTCTAAGAAGCCTTTGCGACGGGAACAAAAGAAATAAGTGGACAACGTCCCGCTTTTCTTGGATGGTCCCTCTAACGAGTATTTTAACAATAATCCCTTCTCTTTTGTTTGGCGGCGAAGCCGCACTAATAATCACCACATGACTACAAGACTTAGAAACAAAGGTCAAACCTAGGCCGGAAAGAAAGATTATTAAGATAGTAGTTACTCAAAACATCTTAGAATAAGAATATCTTGATATTCTAAGCATATAGTAGACGCACAAATAAAGGCCTTGACTTTAAATTCATTCTTCTGATAGTAAAGCTATGAGTTACTAGTAATTATCGTTCCTAATTAACATGTTACCTCGACCCTTGGTACGTTACCGCTTGTGACTATATGCAGTGACCTAGGGTCACCTCGTAACAGTAAGTGACACGTCAGGTTTCAAACGTGACAGGTCACATTTTAATTATATCGCTGTAACACGTCGTTGGAAACGCGGAATATCCTTCGTGAACTTCTTCGGGTCGTCTCGCGCGCCATCTTTCCAGTACTGGTACTCGATCCACGCGTTCTCGGGCATCTGCTCCTCCATGGCGGCGATCCAGTTGCCTAGGTCGGGCGAGAGCGGGATGACGCCCGTCTCTAGCACGTAGATGTCCCATAGCTTGATGAGCTCTTTCAGCTTCTCGGGCTCCTGCTCGGCCAGATCGTGCACCTCGCCCGGGTCTGTGGCCAGGTTGTATAGCTGCCAGCGCTCCGGCCCCTTCGGTTTAGGAATGAACACAATCTTCCAGTCGCCGCGGCGGCAGGCCGCTCGGCCGCACGTCTCCCATCCATTGATGAAGTCTTTCTCATGGATCGTCTCTGCTTGCTTCGCGAGGTACGGGACCATGGATTTCCCGCGCATCGACACGACCTCGCGCCCTTGGTAGGTTGGCGCTGGGTGTTTCACACCGGCCATGTCTAGGATGGTCGGCGCGAGGTCCATGACTGTCGCAAATTGGTGTGTTATGCTTCCTCCCTGAATGTTCCCACTGAATGCGGCCGGGGGCTTCATCATGTACGGAACACGCACACCACCTTCCGTTGTGTATGCCTTGTATAGCCTGCTCGGCGCAGTAGCGGCCTGCGCCCATCTCGGGCCGTACCAGATGAAGGAGTCTCCGTTGCCGAGGTTTTCAATGTTATTATTGTAGTATTTCTGCAGGTGCTGGAGCATACTACTTTGGACGATTGGATATGCCTCGTAGGCAGCGCCCTCAGCACCATTGTCGGACAAGAAGCAGACAAAGGTGTTGTCGAGCTCGCCAATCTCCTCGAGGTACTTCGTGATCTTGCCAACGTTCACATCAATCGCCTCAACCATGCCGGCGAAACACTCCATCGCGCGACATGAGTTCGCACGCTCTACATCACTCAGTTCGCTCCACTCCTTGACCTCGTCGGCCACTACGGGGTGAGGCTCGACATCTTTAGGCACCAGACCAAGGTCCTTAAGGCGTTGTAGCCGCTTCTGCCGAAGAGCCTCCGGGCCTTCATCGTACACGCCCCGGTACTTCTTTATGTACTCCTGGGGCGCTTGCAGAGGCCAGTGAGGTGCCGTAAAAGGGAGGTACCCGAAAAACGGACGATCATCTCCGCTTTCCTTCCAGTCCTTCAAGTACTGCAACATCTTGTCGCCGTATCCGTGGGAGGAATACCACTCGTCGGGGAGTTTCTTGACGTACTCGCCGTCCTCACTGTGTAGCGCAATGAAGCTCATAGTCATGAACTCGGGGATCTGGTCAGCGCCTTCGAGCTGCGGCTCGTACGCATAGTGATTGCTGCATGCCGGCAGGTGGGCGAAGCTTCGTTCGAAGCCCCTGACTTTGGGACTACGCTCCGGGGTCAGGCCCAAGTGCCACTTGCCTGACATCACCGTGTGATAACCTGCATCGCGCAGCACCTCGGGGAGGGCGACTACTCTCTCATTAAGGTACCCTTCGTAGCCGGGCATACCACGCTGGACCGACGTTGACATTGTTCCATTGGGATCGTTCTGCCCAGAGACATTGGTCCATTCGATCAAATTACCGAGGCCGGCAATGTGGTGATCGGTTCCTGTCATGATCATGGCCCGTGAGGGCGAGCATGCTGCTGCGGCATGGAAGTCCGTGAACAAGATGCTATCCTTTGCCAGCTTGTCGAGATTCGGAGTGTTGATTTCACTACCGAAAGGCCCAATGTCAGAGAATCCGAGGTCATCAGCGAGGATGATGATAAAGTTAGGCCTCTTTCCGGGTGCCATAGTTTACGACGTCGATGATTCGTCTTTTAGCCAAGATGTTTTTTTATTTCAAGATATCACAGGCTTGGTGCTTCACACAGCGAACTTCTTACAATGAAAACCGAGAGAGGAGACGAGAAGAAAAGGAGAAGGGTTCGGGGGGTGTTTGCCCCGAGACATAGAGTCTGTCTAGCGACGAAGCAGTCTATAGAACCACAGAAATGCTCCTCCTTTGAACCGCCGTCACCACACAGTTCCATGACTCCACAGTGATGTTGTATTCTAGGTTCCCCAAAAACCCACATGTAAAGGGCAAAGCCAATGAACGACAAAGAACGTCAAGGGACTCCGCATATTAACACGCGGCCGGATCGTCCAGGCGATGCAGTCGACCACTAGGCTACCCTATTTTCGGACCCTAGGTAGCACTGGCGCGGGTGAGCACGGAGAATACAGCATAAATACTCATGAATACCGGTAATATCGCTTAGAACATAGAAATACATCTCCACTCATCACCAGGTTCCGACTAAGAGGAACTAGAACTTTTAGATGCGCCTTTGACACGCGCGTCGTTTAGAAGCTTGGAAACTAGGAGTCTAGTCGAGTGCTCGGTCGCGAATCCCCATGATTGGAGTCTTGGCGCCAACTTATTTCCCCAACTTTCGGGGATCGGTGGCCGCAGCATCTCATTGGTCGAGATGCCGGTGACGTGATAATGGGCACTTGTTGTTCAACATTGAATGAGCTGACCTTGCTTGGGAAGGATCGAAATGAAGCTAATCTTCGCCTCTATAAAATGGAGAGTATTCAGCCTCTGCTCTGCCGATTAAACCGAACACGACGAAAGACTCGTAGCCATCGTTGAGATGAAGAACTTCACTCTAGGCAAAGTCCGAGCCTATTGGCTTGGATCTGTGGTGTGTTTTGGCGGGTTTCTCTTTGGTTATGATAGTGGCATGTAAGTGATATCAACTACAGAAATATTCACGAGTTAATGCTAATCTATCACAGTGTTGGTTCGTTGCTCATTGCATATAATTTATCATCGTGTCGCAACTGATACTAATAACAGCCTATAGGTGGTGTTTTGACACTTGCATCTTTCAAAGATGACTACCATTTCGGCACCAGTGGCGGAACACGAACAAGCTCCCTCTCAGTCGGACTGCAACAACTCGGCGCCTTCGTAGCTTGCTTTCTCGCATGGCCTCTAACGGATAGGCTCGGCCGCAGGAAGTCACTCATGCTATCTGCCGCCGTCTTCACCATCGGGGCTATCATCCAGACGATCAACACGCATTCGCTCACCGCGTTCTACATCGCTCGTGTTATTGCAGGGCTTGGTCTTGGCTCTGCCACGGTCGTGGTACCCATGTTCAATAGCGAGATGATGCCCAAGGAAATGAGAGGCCAAGTCGGCTCGTTTTTCCAATGGTTTTATACCTTTGTACGCTACCCCATCATACACCTCATCTTTCTAAGCGGTTATGTTGATTATAGATAGGGTATCTTCGTATCCTACTTCGTTGATTATGGTGTCGCGAAAGGGATCTCGATCCATCAATCGTCGCAATGGCAAATCCCAATCGGTCTTCAGATCGTACCCGCGGCTTTCCTCGGGTTCGGCATGTTGACTTTGCCAGAGAGCACAAGATGGCTTACTAAAAAAGGTCGCCACGATGAGGCGTGGGAGAGTCTCCAGTGGATTCGCGCCGATAGTTCCCAGGTCACCATCGACGAGATGGAAGAGATCCGGGTCGGCGTGGAGACTGAAGCCCGAGCTACCGAAGGATTTCAATTCACAGGTGGGTGATCAAGTTTAGCCAGATTTATAACAAATATTCTAAAATTTTCTATAGAACTACTACAGCGCGAAAATTTCAAACGTGTCCTCGCCGCTTTCGCTGTCTTCACGGCCCAGCAGGCAACTGGTGCTACGGCATTCGCATACTTCGGTCCGCAATACTTCAAGCTGATCGTCGGAAGCGGTGACCGAAGTCTGCTAGTCACTGCGATCTTCGGCGCTGTGAAGGTAGTTGCTTGCGGGACTTTCGTTCTCTTTTTCTCGGAGCGTTTGTCTCGTCGCCAAGTTCTCATAGGAGGTGCCGTATTCATGAGCGCCTGTCAGATCACTACAGCCGCGGTTGTCAAGTCCTTCCCGGCCCCCGCTGAACAACAAGCAACTGTGAGCCCCCCAGCCATTGCCACGATCGCGCTCATTTATCTCTTCGTGGTCGCCTATAACTTCAGCTGGGGACCTATGCCGTGGCCATATGTATCCGAGTAAGTGTTGTTGATTCCGATCATAGTCCACGTCGGAGCGTTGCTAATTCAAGTTTCAAGGATCTTCTCCGCACGCATTCGCGAACCAGGTGTCGCAATTGGTGTAGCCTCACAGTGGCTGTGGAATTTCGTGTTCTCGCTCACAACTCCTTACATGATCGCCTCACTCGGCTGGGGGACATTCCTCGTATGGGGTAAGTATCATAGCATCATCTACACATGCGGAATCTAATATTAATCCCCTCTAGGTATCTTCGATTTAGTCATTGCGATTTTCACTTTCTTCCTTCTCAAGGAAACTAGAGGTCTATCACTTGAGCATATTGCGCATTCAAAGTTCAGAGCAAACAGCTCGTCCGACGAGTCGGTAAAACAGAGTGGAGGCGACTAAAGCCATGTACAATCAATACAGATAGTGTAACTACTCACCACATCTCTTAAACAACGTTGCAGAAGGGCTGAGATCTCGGCTCGTCGTAAACCGACAGAGTGGATCATGACATCTTCATTATTTACCCGGAACCATGGTGAGCCATGGTATAGTAGTTGGAGATGCGGGGTGACGTGACATCCGGGGTAATACACCTTGCACGAATATGTAGTATATATGAATCTCGAGATAGATGCGTGAAATGTGTTTTGGATCATCGATAAGTTCGATGTGCAATCGACATGCGCAGCGTAGCTCTTCAAAGGGTATGGCTGTTTACGGCCCTGCTGCCGACGGCATTAAGCAGGCCAAATTCGACTTACACCAACCCCATATTACCCGGCTTCCACCCCGACCCCAGCTGCATCTTCGTCCCTACGTGGGACGACACCTTCTTCTGCGCATCGTCGAGCTTCAATGCGTTTCCTGGCATTTCCCTCCACGCTAGCAAAGATTTGCAGCACTGGAAGCTGATAGGTAGGCCACCACTAGTCTAGATACTCTGTCAGCGGATTTTATCAGTCGCATGTGTAGCTTGCATAGCTGATTGCATGATCCAGGCCACGTGCTCAATCGAAAAGAGCAGCTGCCACGCCTCGCTGAGACCAATCGATCGACAAGGTAGAACCCATATGCGGAAGTGATGTGCAACGACGCTAACATTGATACCCCCCAATGATGAAGCGGTATTTGGGCCCCAACGCTGAGATATAATGAAAAGACGGAGACGTTCTGGCTCGTGACTACGCTCGTGGACGACGACAGACCAGATAATGATGCATCGCGTTGGGACAACGTAGGTTGCTCACTTCCTTTGCTCCAATTGGCTGTATTTCGTAACTAGATGATGCAATAGGTGATCTTCAGGACCAGAGATCCATACAACCCTCAGTCGTGGTCGAAGGCCGTCCATTTCGACTTCCAGGGGTATGACACCTCGCCCGTCTGGGATGTCGACGGCAAGACGTATATCGTGGGCGCACATGCCTGGAGAGTCTCGTTAGTCATTTCATGACCCGAGGGTTGAAGACGGGCAGCGAAATAGAAAGCTGATTACCTCTCAAGGCCCGGTATAATGCTTGCCGAAGCCGACCTCGACTCGGGAAAGGTTGGCAACTGGAGAACGATCTGGAACGGTACCGGTGGCTCTGTGAGTACTCAGTTTGAGAATGCTAGGCCGTTTCCTGACTGTGCACAGGCCCCTGAAGGACCACATATCTATCGCAAAGATGGCTGGTACTATTTACTCGCAGCCGAAGGTAACAAGGCTTGTATCTATGCTACAATCTAATAGTGTTGGTAACTAATGCCACGAGAAAGGCGGCACGGGTCTAAACCACATGGTTACAATGGCTCGATCCAAGAGCATCCACGGCCCATACGAATCCAATCCAGCGAACCCCATGTTAACAAATGCCAACACGACCGAGTATTGTAAGTCTTTCAACCAATTACAGCATTGCGGCTTCCTTTCTTACCTGCAACTCAGTCCAAACCGTGGGGCACGCAGATTTGTTCCAGGATCCATCAAAGAACTGGTAGGGTATTCAACACGCATAAACGAATTCGTACCGTTAACGCAATCGTAGGTGGGGAGTCGCCCTCTCTACTCGTTCAGGACCAGATTATCTCAACTTCCCAATGGTCCGTGAGACGATCATGGTGCCAGTGACATGGGAGACAGACAAATTCCCGGTCTGGTCACCCGTTAGGGGGGTGATGAGCGGCTGGCCGATGCCGAAGATGAACAAGGAGATTCCGGGAACAGGGTAAGTTATCAGCATTTTCAATATATAGATCTATATATATAGACAATTCTAATTTCCACCTCCTTTTCGCTATCGTCTCCCAAATTACTTATCCGCTTCCTTCCCCTGGTTCTATCCCCAAACAAACTAACACTTCGCCAGCCCATTCACAACCGACAGCGACGAAATCGACTTCTCGCCAGGAAGCACGTTGCCCGCGCACTTTACGTACTGGCGATACCCAATCCCATCCTCATATATCGTCTCACCGCCAGAGAAACCAAACACGCTCCGTCTCGCGCCGTCAAAACTAAACCTCACGGCACTCAACGGGAACTACGCAGGGTCAGAGGGCCAGACATTCGTCGGCCGACGGCAACAAGATACGCTCTTCACATTCAGCGCGAACATAGATTTCGCCCCCTCATCCTCCGAAGTCGAGGCCGAGGCCGGCGTGAGCGTCTTCCTAACGCAGAACCACCATCTCGATCTCGGGGTCGTTATGCTACCCGCCACGGGGATCTTCGATGGTGTTGCGATGTCTGATGCTCGGGCTTTGGTCCCCTACTTCCGTTTCCGCGCCATCTCGTACATCCCCGTCCCGGACGACGTCGTCGTCGCGGTCCCAGAATCCTGGCAGCGAGCGCCGCTGCGTCTCGAGATCCGCGCGAGCAACGCGACTCACTACGTCTTCTCTGCCGGGCCCGCCGGGTCCATGTCGCGGATGCGGACGCTAGTGGAAGTTTCAAATGAGGCTGTTAGTTGGGGTTTCACTGGTGAGTTCATATTCATTCCTAATTACCGATTTTATATATGACATTAGATTGGTGAGCAACTGTTGATACTAACATGTCGTGTCTGCAACCAGGTGCTCTTCTAGGCGTTTACTGCACGAGTAACGGGCATGAGGGGACTACGTCCGCGTATTTCTCCCGCTGGAGGTATACGCCCCAGGGGCAGTTTCGGGACTGAAATGGGACTGGAGGCATGTATGGCCTAGCATGGGACAGAGAACTGTGAGAATAGAGATACACGTTCTATTGAACTCCTCCATGAGGGATGTGAACAATGACGTAAAACTTTCTGTATCTACCGGGTTCCACGCGTCTCAGCTTATTTATGCCGGGTATCTAATTTCCCGAAGCCGTGGGTATTTAGCCAAAGGAACTTCCGGAACCTACACTAACATTCAATTTCTCCGATATCGTATTCAAGGCTTACTGTAAATCACGAATGCCGCTAAACCTCCGAAAAAAAAAGGAGTCAAATCGATGATAAAAATCGTATATGTGCATAGATATGTGCTATATACTTGCCAAAAGGAGGCAGAAAGCGCTAAAATATGTGCAAAGAAGAAGAAGTATATGCAAAGTGAACACACACAAGTGTCCAAGTAAAAAATATGTGCAAGAAGAAGTGAAGCGAAAAACCAAATGCGCGAAAATAACGAGCGTGGGTATGCAATGTGGCGCTCGCAAGACCAAAAAACTCCCAACGACCAAGTCCACTTAGATGATAAGTAGGTAATTTCCCTTTGCAGCCCAGCCGTGAACTCCTTGATGATGCGTGCCGTCATGCATGGAAGAAAATGCTGAACAAATAAAGAAAACGCCGCCCAAGATGCATCCCTCTCACTCATATGCACTGCACTGTACCTCGTGTTGCTGATATGTACGTAGGTATATGAGAGGCCGAGATCCCGCTGCGATGACGCCAAGACGCTGTCTAGGTAGACTGGTACTGGGCGACGTAGGCGACCTCCATCTCGCTGCCCCAGCCGCCGAGGGTGTTGCCATTAGGCGAACCGGGCTATTCATCACTCGATTAGCAACAATAATCTTACCGCGCCAAAAGGTGACATGACTTACGAAGCTTCCACCAACAGCGACGTTGAGGATGAAGTACTGCGGCGTTGTGGCGAGCGAGTTCCAGACATTGACGTTATTGATGCGGCCACCGGTGACCTGCATGAACTGGTTGCCGTCGCGGTACCAGGTGATGGACTCGTCGACCCAGTTGCTGGGGGTGCGGTCGACAATGATACGCCACGTGTGCCAGCCGTTGTCGGGGATGCCGATGGTGCCGCCGATGCCACTGTACTCGTTGCAGATACCGCCGGGAGCCACATCGCAGTGGACCGTGCCGTATCCCGTAAACTGCCCGTTAACCGTCTCGAGGATGTCGACCTCACCACACTGCGGCCAGGGCGTGCCGTGTCGGATCGAGTCACCCAGGAGCCAGAACGCCGGCCAGATACCCTGCTTTTGCGAGAGAGGGTTGTTTCCGAACCGGATCTTGGCCTCGATAAGTGTCCGCCGGCCGTCCGCTGGCGTGAAGACGTACTTGGACTCCAGGCGGGCTGATGTCCATTGCCCGTTGTTGTTCTGCGGCACGATTTGGAGTGTAGCACCTCCTGAGAGCTGGTGGTTTTCTGCAAGGAGGCGATTAGTTCCCGTAGTCCAAGGGAGGTTGATATTCATGGAATAACATACGGTTCGACCTGGTGTATGTCTCCCATTCACCGTTCGCGTTGTTAGAACTCTGGATGATGTTCCAGTTCCCCTCGTTGACTAAGGCCCCGGCCGGACCGTTGAAGTTCTCCTGCCAGACAACATTGTACCCTCCATAGCCGGGGACGCCCTCAGCCGCGACAGAGCTCACCGCCAGGGCGAAGGACAACAACTTTGCAAACATTGCGAAACAACGGATATATACTTGTGTATATATATTTGTTTGTGTTTGTGTAACAAGGGATAGTAGGACGCAGTACCAGTCTGTGTGGTATAATATTGGCGATCCAAATCTATTGGATCTAGAAAGGAACGGCAAAGCTATGTTCGCTAGTAAAGGATTGGAATGTTTCGCGATGGGTAGTAGGAAGATCATCACTTGATGAGGAACATACAACCTCTTTATACTAAGCGTCCCGTCGGCAACGACATGATAGATGAGCTAGGGTTTTCCGCCGCGAACGGGAATGAGGTTCTCATGGCTTGCGAGAAGGTACATGACAAGGGTGGTGTGTGAACCCTTGTGCCATCGAAAGGAAACTAGCAGTCGAGCCACGGGTTGAGAAACGCGGCGTGATCTCCACCAGATAGACGAACGACTATAGCATGAACGAAGGGAAACAAGGCCTAGAGTGGGGATCACAGTCCACGTTGTTGAAGGTGGTTAGGGACCTACCCACCGAACTGGGGACGTTGAAGCTACCGCTGTCGGTGTTGTAGCCGGTTTGAGATCGAGGAGCCGAAGATAAGCTTGGACTGACTTCGATGGCATGGTCTTGAAGCCACGGACTAGTCCTCTGGTCTCTGTGACTGGTGTTGTTTTGGGAAAGGCTCGTCAACAGCATGTGCCAGCGAGATCCACGAGGCGGGTCGAGGTGTCTTAGGTTGCATATTTTTATTTCTTTTTAGGGTCGCATAGCTGTCAGGGGTACTTAATACCGACGGTTGAATTGGCGAGGTTAATGTTAGCCTCATGCGTCGCAAGTCGACCCCCAACAGACGCTTGGAATTGGTCCATTATGCCGGATCGGGAAATCCTGCCTTGCTCAAATGTGCTGGAATGCGCAGCATTACGCATTACCAACCCCTGGCATGCTCACCAGGGCGGGTTGCGGGGAACGTGAAGCCAAGGGGACCCTAGACAGACAGACGTCCAATAGGTAAGTAGGTGCATCAATGAAACAACGCTTATCTAGGATACACCATAATGGCGAAAGCGTTCGAGCAACGGCCTGATGAGGGTCTTGGATTAGAAGATAATACCCAAAGGTTGAAGAGCGAGGCATGATATCCCTAATAAGAGGCTGTCAATAACGTATAGGTCAGCCCAACAATACGTCTCATCCCGTGCAGAGGACCCCATGTGGTGTGAGCTGTCATTGTGGCCATGCCGCACCCAGCATCTGTCTTGGAGCCCAGCGCGATGCTCCCCACCACATGATCGCCGTAGTGTACCTGCGCCAGCCGCGTGGTGGCGCATATCGACGATCCCCTTGGGGAAGCAGTCAGCGCGCCCCCTCTGATTGGCGATTTTGCGAATACCCCCAGATCCATTCGCTGATTGCCACCCCCCGTTCATCTCATCTGAAGACTAATCAGGCGCCCGATCGGGAAGCTCGGTTGGCGCCCGAGGAAGCGCCGGACCGGCACTTGGGCTGCGGGGGACCGGATCCTAAATTTGCGAATGATGCTTCGACGTCCGGGTCATTATCGGCCTACAATCTCGGCACAATTCCTCGTTTAGGGGAAGAGCCATGCATCAGGGCACACCAAGAATGGCTCCAAACTGGGCGCCATCGCATGCACGCGCAAAACACCAAGTCTTTGTCGAGCCTTGCTGACGACAGCTCCCTACATCGGACTCAAGATCGCAAGACCGCACCTAACGAGAAAAGGTAACGTAACTTCTCGCCCTCGACTCATGACTTGCAAAACCTTTCATTGCGCAAGTTCGTGCAGTGTGATGGGCCATGGTCGAAGTTTTGCTCATTTTGAGCTTCCCAAACCATACAACCTACCCGTGGTGCAGTGGGGTTTATAGTGAAAGACTTACTATCAACGGCCCGAGCAGAGCATTTCGAACTCCGAAAGCCGTGGATAGGCTATTCAGCATGCGCTCGGTCATACGCTGGCACCACCCGGCGATAAGACGATATGTTGAGCAAGTGTTTGCGCGAAGCAGAAACGTTGGCTCCTGGGCAATCGGTATCTAGGGCGGCCATGGCAGCGGGACGAAGGATCAAACATGCCAGGATATTTGTCACAACTACCTACCATGTCCCCTTCATACGACGAAAAGAGTCGTAAATCACTTGATATCGCGACCAGCTTTCGGGAAAAGCGGCATTCTCACTGGTAGCTCCGTCTGGGCGCGCTGCGGTCTCGGTGAGTTGTGATGGCATCGTGGGGTCGACAGTTGCGGCCATTTCTCCAGCTCCAGTGCCGCAACATGGTCACGTTGTGCCCATGCCCAGGTCTACTATGGGCATTCTAGAGCATCGAGATCGGCATGCCCGCGATAGACAACCTCGCCATTTTGGCAGGAGGGTGTTGACCTTAGTTTGAATAACAGTGTAGGGCCGATGATAGCTGCGAGGAGACGGAGATAGTTCGCCGCAGCCGAAAGCTCTCCAGCTGAGTCTTGTGACGTTGGAAGTCTATACCGGTTGGGTAAGGTGAGCTAGATATGCGCATCGGATAGAGTTGAGTCACCTTGGAACAGCTAGTAAACTCATCCGAAAATACAGCCGATTCACCAAGGTAAAAATGAAGTGTAAAATAGGTTGAAGTCGCAATTAGTTGAAATAGAGTTGTGAAGAAATAAATGGAAAGATTTGGGCGAGTAGTTGTCCAAGTTTATTTAAGGCATTGAGGTAGGTACCTCCACCTCGTATTCAATTATGAGCTGAAGTTGAGATCTGCCATGACCTGCATTTGGCGGGTTCGCATGCCTGAGTCCGTCGATCACTGTTGATCTCAAGTGCCGATCACCGTTGTGTAGGGCGGAGTCTCCCTTGGACACCTGCTGGGACCTATAGCGATTGAATGTAGCCATCGATCTCGTCGAAATAATGGAGCCGACGACTTGGCATCCACCGTGAAGAGGGGATCCTATACACTGTCCAGGCACATGCCGGAACTAAGGTAACCTCTATCTATCTAAAGAGTCGCAGCCCCATCCCCTCACCCTCAGCAGAGACGCCACCCATCTCTTCGTCTGATGATTCTTCATCCAACGCCATCTTCTGTCCAAATAGCGTTCCAAAAAATCTGTCGATCGCACTCTGCTCCCAACTCCGTCGATCCTCCGGAGCCATAAAATTTTGTAGTTTCTGGCGTAAATTCGTAAGCGCTCCGACGTGCATCTGAATACAATGTTTGACTTACGGGCATGGGTGTGAAGCGCATTTTCCGACCTTTGCTAGCTTTTGTATCCACATGTCGCTTCGCTTTAGCTTCTTTCACGGCTGCATAGCGGATAGTTGCCGCTTGCAAACCGGTCCCAGAGCCATCGCCGGAACGTTGATCAACTAACTCTTTTACTACAGCATGACAAGTTAGCTCAAATTATGCGCGCAGCAATTGCAATTCGAGTTTCGTTTGCGAACATGAGATGTTAGAAACACAACTCATGATGAAACTTACACAACAGTTGATAAAAGTCAGCATCGTCATAGATATCGGCGTCTTCGTTAACTTTCTGGGCAACCTGGTACGGCGCGCACGACCGGCTGCAAGCAGTTGAAGTTAGCATATTGATTTTATACAAAAGTTTTCGTTTCTAGGCGCAGCGAAGTTGCTCTCTTGAAACTTACGGCGTCTTCGTGCGTTTGATGAGCCGTTCCGGAGCATCAAGCTCACCACTAAGCATGGCGGTAATAGGCTTCTCAGAATTGCTTGTAAATTTGTTGGCCGTGCTGGTGGTGATGCTCGTTTTCTTGGCGTCTCGGGACCACTGAAACAAATACAAAGTTAGCAAATGCACTGAATCCACGAGATATAGTATATGTAGTATGTATGTCATAAGGTAACAATGTAGCAAGGCATACCTTCTCGAGTACTTGTTTTCTCCGCATAGTTTGGTGCTTTTCGTGGAGCTCCATCCTATCCCGCAGCGCTGTTGTCGACACATCGTCAGTGTCGGCGTGTTTCCGCTTCTTGCCTTTGTAGATACTCGTGCGGAAATCGTCGAGGGCGTTCCAGAGTTGTAAAGCAGATCGCTCTGCTGCTTCGTAGGGCTCCACGGTTGGGTCATCGGTTTGTTCTGCATACTTGAGGGAATTCATGGCGACGATCTAGGAGAGACAATATCAGCCATGGCCGAGTCGTAGCATACGACCGGAGCTAACTTACCGACTTCTGCAGACGTATACGGATATTGAGGAGAGCATCGAACCCCTTCCGTTGACGTTGGACGGCTCTTCCCTTCTGCACATCGGCGTCTACTGTTTTTAGTAATGACTTAACAACACTTTGTTCGCCCATCATTTCTCTGACTGATGCCGCTATGCCGGAAGCTTTCGGGCGCTTGGACTTCTCATGAGCACCCGTTGGCTCGTCGTCGCCATCTTCATCATCGTCTTCGCCTTCGTCGTCGTCACTGCCGTCATCGGACAATCCATCTTCCTCGTCGGAGGAGCCAGATTCGTCATCGTCAGACTCCTCTGCTTCATCATCGATGAAGCCTCCTATTTCGGAGCCGTCTGAGAGGTCCTCGTCGTCGTCAATCTCGTCGACGGAGTCTCCCATCTCGTCATCATCATCGTCATCGTCTCCTTCTTCCTCGTCTTCCTCTTCACTATCCGATCCCATAAAATCGGCAGCAGTAGGCCGTTTCGCATGCTTATTCTTCTTCTTTCCCCTTAGGACCAACTGCTTAAATCGCTCGTCGCCGCTCTCGCCGACAACCTCGTCACTATCGATTTCGTCGTCTTCATGCCCCTTCTGGTCGGCCTCGAGGTCTATGGTGTCGGGGTCGTCGAACTCCTCGAGGGCGTCCTCGTAATTAGACGAAGAACTGCCTCCTTCTTCTTCTTCGTCGTCGTCTGCCTCGAGATCTTCACGGGACACTCGCGTCCCCCGGTACTGCGGTCCTAGGGCCAAGGGCTCATTGCGACGGAGCTTGCTCTTTCTGCCGGCAACTACAGTTAACATGCGTGTCGATGTGCGCAGACACAGCAAGATTACATACCCGACTGGTTCATAATGCTCGGTTCCGGCGACTTCATTGCCGCTGCCCTCGTCGCTACTTTGGTCGCTCTCGTCGGGAACCACGTCGGCTTCAGGGTCGTGGTCTGTCGATACGATGCTGTAAGCATAATGCGATTGGTAGTATATAAACGGGGTTTGGGGGATTACCTTTGACGGGTCGCTCGACCAAGTCGGCGAGTTCACGTGCGTGACCTCGTTTTTTTCCCATGGTGTTGTTGTCCAATGCGCGAAGCTGGCCGAGCAATGTCTATGCTCCGTCTCAGTCAAGCTCCAGTCCGGTGAAGCTTCATCAATTGCAGGTGGGGAGCGCGCCTGGAAAATTTTAGCGGTAAGCTACGGCAGTATTTGTAGTGGGGGCAGAGTGGGGACAGCAGCAGACAGCGCCCATGCCAAGAAAGACAAATGCATACCTATGCTGGGCTTCATATCAAACACTGCCATAGCTAAAGAGAACATGAAAAATAATTATTGTTTCCAGATTATGTAAGCCCAGCTTAACTTGGAGTTTATAAGAATCAACTGACCTTGAATATAGTCAAACCACCAAGTACACCACGTTGTTGCTCCTTTTGCAAGTTAAACCAAGCATGAAATAGCGACATAATAGAGAACTCATCATGAGAGCAACACAAATCCGACTCTTCCACACCCTACGATCCCTCCGGCATGAAAACCCCCTGGTAAGTCCACGCCACGTAGTATGTACATACGTACGCAGTACACAAACTAACACAATCGATTAATTCCAGGGCCTCCCGCGAACCGGGTCTATCCCGCGAATGCAGCGGGGGCTCCCCGAGAGGCGGCACATCAGGGACGTCGCCAAGGTAATCGCCGTGTCGTCGGCCAAGGGCGGGGTGGGAAAGAGTACAGTGGCCGGTATGTTTAGTCCGGCGATATACCCCGTGCGCGATGCACTGAGTACGTGCGTAAATAGGAGATGCTGACATATTCCGACGACGAAAAGCAAATTTATCGCTCGCTTTCGCACGCATGGGTTACCGTGCGGGTATTCTGGACACAGATATCTTCGGTCCGTCTATACCAACGCTGTTCAACTTGTCGGGGGAGCCGCGGTTATCGCCTAGTGAGTGTGCATACTTATTAACACATACTTACGTACGCCTTGTGCAATTGTCTGCTATGTGGCACCTATATACGTACGGGTATATATACACTTACAAGTCGGATGGCATCATGACTGACAGAGGTGAAATCGCAAGATAACCAGCTCCTCCCACTATCCAACTACGGCGTCAAGACCATGTCGATGGGGTACCTAGTCGGCGAGGACGCGCCCGTAGTGTGGCGCGGGCTGATGGTCATGAAGGCCCTACAGCAACTCCTGCACGACGTCGAGTGGGGCGGTCTGGACGTCCTGGTGCTCGATCTGCCTCCGGGCACGGGCGACACCCAGCTCAGCGTCACGCAGCAGATCGTGTTAGACGGTACGAATACCCAAGTTTCCCATCCGTCCATACATTCATGCATACACGTATGCATAGGGGGTGTGGTTAAGAAACAAGCTAACACGGAGCGGATGGATTGCTCAGGGTCCGTCATCGTCACGACACCGCATACCTTAGCAGTGAAAGATGCGGTTAAAGGCATCAACATGTTCAAGAAGGTCAACGTCCCCCTCCTTGGCCTCGTACAGAACATGTCGCTGTTCTGCTGCCCACACTGCCATCACGACACGGCCGTGTTTGGGTCCAATGAGCGGGTGCAGGGGCTTTGCCACGACCACTCGATTGATTTGCTTGGGGATATCCCATTGCACCAGAATATCGGGGATGATGGACAGAGGGGTAAGCCTACCGTTGTAGCGGAACCAGATAGTGACAGGGCAAAAGCCTTCATGGACATCGCGCGGCAAGTGGGTGCAAAGATAGGGCTTTGAGAGTGTGAAGGTGTCATAATCAAGAGATACAGACGGAAGATCGTGTACTATATACTATGTACCAGGTAGAAACATGTAGAAACATATTGTACGACCACAGGTCCACACCCGCTGTCAAGATTATACGAATTGGCAACATGTCAAATTCAGATAGATAGGTACGAACACATAAAAGCAGATGCTACGTCGTGGTGTGGGCCGGCCGTTGCGTTTCTAGGGTGGGCCACCCCGTATACCCTGCCTACAAACGAGCACTTAGCATGTCAACTAACACGGAACGGGCCAGGAGGATGTTGGAAATGACTTCGCTCTTGTTCTTAAGCTGGATTGTGGCTCGGGCGGTCAGCGAAGCATCGCCATCGCACGGCGCAGCGTCCCACTCGTGATACACGTTAGCATGCAGACTATATGACTAAGGGAGAGAGAGGAAACAAAGCCTATTAAACCGGTCCCTTAACGCCGCCACCACCACGCCCATCCACCACCATTCCTCATACACTTGAACAACGGTTCCGCTTGATATCGTCTGTGATTAGCATTAGTCCAATTCCTCATTGGCTTGGTATATGTGGCGGGTCCTCGAGGGATCTTTCCGCATGGCTTGTCCAGAGCCCGTGAAACCAACTATGCGCGGGTCAGCATCAAATGACGGCCATGTAGGTCAGAAGACCAACCTCTCCCGTGAACACCCTCTGGCGTACGAAACATGCTGTCTTTCTTCGACTTATTTGCCTTGGCGAACTTGGATTTGTTGTTGAACTCCTGCCACTTGTTCTTGCCGGCCTCGAGCTCCTTCTTAGCCTTGATTTTCTTGGCCTTGGGCTTCCCATCGCCAGCGTTGTTGGCAGCCTCTTCTCTGCTCTTCTGGGCCAGTTCGGGGTTGATGCTAGCAGCAGCAGAGATGACGCCCGGGTTTGCAGAGGCGGAGGATAGCTGCGGCGGCGGGACCGGGGTGGCGAAAGAGCCAACGGTGTTGACGGGTGTTCCGTCGGCTTTCCTCTTCTGTGCGACGGGGCGGATGTCCTTGGCGCGCAGCTGCTCGGTATTGTCGTAGCTCTTGAATTTGACGACATAGATGGGGGCTGTAGACGAGCCGGTGATGGAGGTGATGCGGGCGGGGTAGAAGGCCCTGTCGCCAGACACCCATTTCGCCATGACGTTGTCGTTGACCTTGTAGTTCACGGGACCGGCGTCGACGTCCTTCTCCTCGGGCGGCTGGGGTTTCTTGAAGGCGGGGTGGTTCTCTCGCGACCACTTCTCCTGCACCAGCGGCGGCGACGGTGCCGATGCCGAGGCCGAGGCTGGGGCTGTTTTGGGGGTTGGCGCGTACGACTTGGACGGTGCCTTTGTCGGCTTCAGTTCAGCAAGGGTTTCGTTTAGCAACGAGAGCGCGTCATCTAACTCAGACTTGAGAGCGAGGAGTTCTGCGTTATTTGGGTCATCTCGGAGACCAGCTTCCACGACATCGAGCTGGCAGCCACAGGGAGGTCAGCTTCATTCGGCCATGAACGGTGTCGCATACGATAACCCACCTGTTCCCGGAACTGCTTGATATCCTCTTCAATGCTTGAGATGTCGGCCATGGTGATGGGGAAAACAGCGACGGGGTGGAAATATATGTACAAACAGACAAACGACACTGACAACCTTGAAGGGCACTGGATGGACTTGGTGCAGGCGCGCAGAGTGGAATGAATGATATTCGGTAGGTGTAGTCAGTCTGGCTGAGGCGAGATGGAATCCGCGTCCGGTAAGATCCGTCCGGACCAGCTACCTAATGGGTCCACCTAGACCCGCATTCACCATCCAATCATGAACCTCCATCCACGGGTCATACCGATAAGTTAGATAACCCTGATAAGAAGGTATCCCCGGTACTACTAGCAGGCATGGATTTAACCGGTTCTGATTACGTAAAGTCCCGCGTCCCCCCCGCCTAACCTAATTCAGCCCAGTGGTAGGCAAGTTTCATGATTACTTCCTTTCTTTCTCCATGTTTAGTAACTAGCAACAGTTGAGGTACGGAATAGGTCTTCACCAATTAGAGATTTCACGCAAACAATTGATTGTGAACTTACATTATTATTTACCAACCACCGCCGGGTCGCATGCGACTATCTCTTAAATATAAGTACCAGGCAATGAAGATAGGTACATACCTACTTACATATACCTTAGGTACTGTCCAAAAACGTCGCATTATCTGAGAATAAGCAGCATAGACACTTCGAGGGTGATCGACCTTATATGTAACGTTTTAATCGAGGTGCATATCACCTCGGAGCGATTTGGACAAGATATGCGTTAGCGACGCGCCAGTCAGCGAAGCTCGAAATCAATATGCAAACTGCAGAGCGCTGCATGTCAGATTACCCCCTTGCCCCTGGGTTAGAGGAGCATCTCCTATCTAGACCAGTCCATAAGTATACGGAATCTCTTGAATCTGCTGTCTCACAACGTGCCCCGTTTTAAGTTATGCCTAAGGTTGCAACGTGCTGTCTACCTCCTATCTCTAAAGGCGCTCAGCCCTCGACCAAGACGCCGCGGGGTAATGTCATCGTCCATTCAACTATGGCAATCATCCTCTCATCAGCAGTAGGTACCGTAGTGTGCAGTTAGGATTCTCTTCTTCAACCTCACAGCCTTCTATATCTCGAAATGCCACCCCCATATTCCATTCACCACAGCCGGTGCATTTGCAGGTGCCTAGAACCTCACTTGAACCAAGTCTTCCATCATCAACACTACATTTAGCAGTTCGCCCTAGTCAACACAGTCCATCTCTTTGCTCACCTCGCTGCTTGGAGCGATGCAATTGGTCAATTATGCTATACGATTGGCTGTCAAGGACCCCATATTTGAGGCAGGCTGTAATTAGCCGTCGCCTGTGACAGGGCACCAGCGGGTTCATACGACAAAACAAGAAAACCGTCACCCAGAGCTCGAGCATGCTTGGTTAGTATCGGAACTCTCACTTTAACGCCGCCATACCAATCCAGATGAGCCTTCCATCTCACAACAACGGCACGTAGCACCACAGGTTGTCATCAGTATCGATACCTGCGGAAACCCAAGAGGCACGACAGGGAGCCAATCGCATGCCGAACATTGCGATGAGTCGTTTACGCGGTGAGATACTCTTGCTGCGCATCTGGCAGGGTTCGTGTTGATATAAATAAGCATTCGGCTAACGATCGGCGTGTCTTTACAGTACTCATTGAGCCCGGGGCGAACACGGTCGGGCGGTTGGGGTCGTGAGATGCGGTCATTTTTATCGCCTGTTTCTTGTGATACCTACGACGTTATTATTGCACACGTAGAGCGGGGTCGCCATTCTCTATTATCGTCGTACTGGCAGGGTAAGTAAGTAAGCATAGGTAGGTATCGCATTAAACTACCAAGGCACTTTTTGACTGTGTTGCCATCTATATTATCAGATCAGCCACAATGCGGTAATACCCTCACATGAGATAATCACAAAATGCATACTAATTACCGAGATGAATTCTGCTGTGCAATACAATATTTACTCAAACGTTATATACTACCTACTGTAGTAGTATGTACTAGAACAATGGCAGTTAACCGGCGGAATACCTCCTTGCTTGTTGGCTATTACCGCTTCTGTAGATCCCTTTTTCTTTTTATTCCCTTGTGGGGTAACTAATCATAGAAAGCACCTAAATATCGTAATAGGTACGACAGTTGACTCTCTCGAAAGTTGCAAGTACTGTAAGATCATGTGCTACACTTTCTGTCTAATTATAGGGACGAGGTCCTATTGAAACCTGGAAGCGCAGGTATAAGCGAAGGTTCGGTAGGCAGTTGATTGCGGGCAGACGATGATGTAAAGTGCTGACTGACTGGCTGATTTCTAAAAGGGGAAGGAGGTTGTTACTCGAAATGCTGTTGACGGCGGTGATGCTTGGGCGAAATACAAAAATAATCCTCAGCCGGGTTCTATTATTAAAATATAGAAAACACAAGTGATACAAAGAATTCTGATTTCCATGTTTTATATTCTTGGTATTTTACATAGACGCAATTTGTCTTAAGGCTGGGGGTAGTCGTCATGATGAGTTCTGTACCTAGAGCTGTATAGCGTGGCAGCTACTATAATTTGTGACCTGGGTGTCAGGTAGTTAATACTCTAAACATCGCCAAGCTTACTTTCAGCCTCATTCTCACTCACAACCTCTTTCTTACACTGCTCACCGTCGCGGCAAAGTTATTTCCGAATTTCTTCTATTTATATAATGTGTATTAACCCTCGTTTTTTGTTTGGTGGCGGGTATGGAATCATAGCCATCTCTAAACATCGGGATATGTATTGAAAGTCGTGGCGCCGATTCGATGATACTGTGTGACTGAGGTGCATATCGAACCACACCTCAATGGGACGTGCTTGCATCATATTGACGCCCCATTCATCAGGCAGGCTATCTCTGTAGTTTTCAGGCTGCACAGAGACACAGAGAAGGGGTTGGGGAAGGAAAACACAGACTTGGCAGACAACAAAAATTCCCCGATCCATTACCCATCCATGCTTCTAAACTTCCGAGAAATATCGCAGTAGATTTATAACTCCATCCCCGAGTAGACTTCTCATAAATTACCAGCGGTCAATCTAACAGCGATATTAATTCAATTGAATCATTTGCAATATTAAGGCGTCGAGTTAGTTCGCTAGGAAGCAGGAGTGCCACTCCATCATGCTCGCAACTTCGTCTGCCTTGCCCACCCACACTTCATGTTCCTCGAATCAGGCTCGAAGCTACAATTCCGATATTCTACCCCTCACCTCGGTGGTCTGCATACGGTCCTACATATGGTAATCATATGAGCACATTATTCCGATGAGGGGCAATGACGTGGGCGTTGAAGCCATGTTTCGATCGGTTGGAGCCCCTCCGATGAAAATCAGTCTTACTTCTCGCCTGGCAATGGTGACAGAGTTAGTTCGTCCTAGATGCAAAAGTTCTATGTCCCACAATTGCTCATTATGGTTATTAGTAGACTATGAGGCTATGTCGGCTGCGACCTCTACAGTACGTTCTATTCTCGCCTGCCGCCCCCATAGGATTTCCCCCCATAGGATCTGCCCCCATAGGACCTGCCCCCAGAGAGTATTATAACTAGCTTCGAGCTGCTACTGTAGATAAAGTTATGGATGTTCTCAAGAGTTTTTAAAATGTTTTGCTGGCTGTGAATCTTCCGAGGCATTTGCTCCCAGCTTGCTCTTTTCAATCTCAACTTGAATTCACACCAATTTCCTATATCGCCCGACTTGCCGTCGCCAATATCCTTGTCCTTTCATAACCATGAGAACCAGTCATTGCTACTCTATTACTTCGGAAGTAAGGGACATAAGGGATATGCAAACAGCACCGACCCTTCCGCTTCCTCAACCATCACTACCCTGCGAGGAGTAACCACCTCACATGAAGTAGCGCCATGAGTTTTGATCGGGGTCATTGGCCGAATCATGTCCTTTCGAGCTTCAGGCATTATGCCAAGGGAATCATCTCCTCGATCCAACGTCCTTTGGCGTGCATCGGTAGCCGTTGCCAACAGTAGGCAACCAAACTCCCCTCATTTCCCTCAATGCCCTTTTTCCTGCCCTTTTTGCCGCCTTTTTCCACTTCCCTCCGTTGCCCTGATTTTACACCTACTGATTGGATATTTCTCGTACCTAGGTCAGTCAACGATCGACGAGAGCCTGGAAACCCCCTGCTAGTTTCGAAGCCGCCTGCCCTTCCATGTAGCCCTCTCGGTAAGGACCATTCGTTCGCTGACCAGGTGTGATCCGAGATTCTGGTTATACCGTGGATGCAATTGATTATCGACGATAATGAAGATGCAAGGGAGAAAGAGTTGGGGAACGCAAAGTAGGCTACGATGTAAGGACCTGTACGATTCGAGGGAGCTCTCGCCATGCCCGCACATTTGCCTATGCCCTTCGGTCCCTTCCAGCTCTATCAAAAAGAGCCTAAGGCCACTTGCCGCTAGCAAATGGGGTTATCGACTATCTATCTCTTGATGACAAGTTTTAGCTATACATCTGCGTATCTGTGTATCTGTCTCAATTTTTAACAATGAATTCAAACCGCTTCCAAATAGGGGGTTCTCCACAGTCATTGGTCAAGACTACCTCCAAGTTTGAGAGCGACAACCAACCACACAACTACAACGTGGACGACCCAGATGAACTTTTTTTGCCCTCATCCAGTAACCAATTAGCCCTGGTCAACCCAGCTCATTGTTCCCAGGAACTTGACGTGGGTCCCTCATATCATCCATATGGATTGGCAAGCAGTGCTCCGAACTCGAGTTGTCGGTAGGTCGAACATTTATCTGTTTGTCGTGTTCTTAGTTAATCAAATTGCTAGATTTCGCTGTGAGGTCCTTGATGACTGTGCTAAGGCTCGCTTCTACGCAAGAGCACTTGAATTCTATTTACTCGAGGAAGAAAACACCAATTTGAGCTGCCCGTTTGCGGATTGCGCGGCGCAAGACTTCAACAACCCTAAAGACATGTTGCGACACCTCAGACGTTGCCCAAAATTCGATAAAGGGGTGTTCCGGTGCCCACTTTGTAACTGTAACGAATCATTCAGGACCCGGTCTAGCAGCCGGTGTTGCTGGAATAAAGAACACCTTGGGGAGAAAATCATCCGAAAGATTCGTGACTTTACCGGTAATTGCCTAGAAACACAGAAACCCGCCTACCCTGCGCTCTGTCGCCAATGTTCAGCTCCGCTAGACAAGACATTGATAGGAGGTGCCAGTCATGCCACGCGGTTTATTGAAAGTCATCCCATCCAGTCAACCGCCCCTACCATTGCACAGGAATTGATGGAACAAGCTATTGTACCGGAATTGATGGCAGGTGCTAGTGGTTTCACACAGGTCCTTGAACGCCATACTAATATCATCCAGCCAATCACACCTACAATTTTACCAGAATTGATGTCGCTCATCCCCTATGAACTAGACCCAACTCCCCCCCCATCGGAACTATCTGCGGAGTATAGTCCTGGGGCATTAGGGGCTCGGGATTTGATCTCTGAAGACAGCCCAGTCCATATCCAACCTCAGCCTCGGTACGATAACATGTACCTAGGATCAGGCGTCTCTTCGGAAACGTCCAGTCCAGATGGAAACATAATGAATCCCGATATTTCTCCTAGATCTTTCGTACCCGAGGAAACTCCACCTACTACTCGTCGCCGTAATTCTAGGAATACACTCAAGAGCATCGCTCGTCGCTTCACAGGATTTTGCAGCGAAACCGGCTCCAGCAGCTGTATCGAAAATCAACGTTCGACTAGTCTATATGCAAACTTTCCAATAAATCACAACATCGAGCCTCGTGTTGACTTGGGAACGGAAGCCTCGGTCGGACCGATAAATCTACCACTATCACCCACACCGCATCCTAGTCGTCCTCAGCTAACAATAGAGACACCCCTGACGATGTTGGGTTTTACGGCACCCCCTCCAGGCTACGAAATACCCCCGTATAGAAGCCAGGCTACTAATTATTCCGCCACAACTGAAATCCAAACGGCGGCTAGCCTACCTACAAGTCTTGCGCATTCGCAGCTAAGCGCCATGTCAGTGCTAGATACTTTGCTACCAGAAGAAGATATATTCATGGAACAGTTGTTCCAGAACTCCTCAATCAATCCCTCCCCATCTGCCTCGCATTACTCAATGCCGAATGCAGATCAGACCTCGTTCAGTTCATCCCCGTCAGAACAAGAGCTAAAATGTACCGTGTGCGATTTCAGACCCACGGGAAAGCCAGAGAATCACAAAGGTTATTTGAAGAAGCACATGAGCAACAGGCATGAGAAACGAGACATGATACCATGCAGTCATTGTAATAGATCGTTCACTCGCATTGATAACATGCGAACTCATTGTAGGAGGGGCCACGGGGTGTCCGGCGGATCTAAACGCGGTCGCGGCAGCTCTGATAGCCTTCCGTCGACGGTGCGGCCGAAGAGAAGAAGCTCGGCAAGGAGTTAGAAACTTATTTACAATTCTAGCTGTTTATTTCCATCTTCATTTCATTATCTCCTTTGGGACTCATTCATATTTTCTCAGTGCTGCTTCTAGGCGCATTTTTACTTGTTTGGTTTCCTTCTGCACCTCGTTCACCGTTTTCTCTCGGAGGGTTTAAGACCTGGAGTCTCTTTGTAATTACTCATGACATGATGACTGCGATGACAGCAAATCTTATGCCCGGGTTCCTATAAGTGCCGAATAAAGTCTTCAATATTTTTAATCATGTAAATTGGGCAGTTGGGAGGTGATACTGGCTCACGTATGAACCCATTCGCGACTTTCCTCGACTGAAACAATTTATACTTTAGCAGATGAAATACAATATCCTTCTTCTCTGACATTATTCTACCAATGTGAACGTGAATCACAGCCTGTGACGGGATAAACCATCAAGTTGCCTTCTGACATAAACGTTGCTACCAGTCAAGATAATCAGTGATATTGACAAACAAAGGATCGTTCATGCTAACTGAATTATTTCCAACTCGCTGTATCTACTACTTCCCTACTGCATCCGTGCGTGCCATCAACCTAAAATGGGAGTACAAGTATTCCTGGGTGACCACACCATTGGGGAGAGGCCATTCAGGTTACTTGGAGGGCATAAAGTCCTGTCACGTATTCCTTCATAAACAACGCCTCAGTGTAGTGTATTCTGCTTCCACTCAGTCTGTATCAGTGTATCTCGGTCCACATCGGTCTTGCCCTGTGCCAACGCACCATGTAACACTCCCTGCCGCCGTCCACGGCGCATCACAAGACATTCAGTCTTCGCATACTCAAGTTGCGCAATATCTCGCAGGACCGACGAATGGCTTTGCTTATGTTTTGTCGCCCTCGAGATGCGCCATGTCCTTCAGGGATTGAAGGGCAGTTGTGAGTCCCTGTAGGCAGCAAAGGCCTGAGGTTCGTAGCTGGATTACTCGAGATACCCTTGCATCACAAACCGTGCTCGCGTATCACGAAGCCGAGAGAAGTCGATATTGAGCGTATGAGAAGTATAAATCACGGCTTTACTCCTCTCGACTTCACCGTCCGTCATGAGAAGCAATGACTACAGCAGGAATACCTCTCAACTCATATCGATTCAGACTCTATCACGAATCTTCTTCCTCGTCGAGGTACTACTTGGTGCATTACCTTAGCTCTAAGTCACACAGAGCTAAAGGCATTCAGCACTCACTCACCCAACCACTCACTCGAGTTTACAATCCATTCAATATGCCATCACATACCAAGTACGTATTATACGCTTCTTTCCCTGTCTTTATTTTTTTATTCTTATTTATCCCCCCCTCCCCCCTAAAATATCGAAATTAACTAAGTGCCGCGACTCTACGATATGTAACACATACTATGCTGCATGCCCCTAATAAAAAGTCCTACACACTGAACTAACCTAACTAAACTCTCAGCAACAAGAAAAACGGCAAAAAAGCTAAGAAGTCGAGACAAGGTAGCCAGCACAGCTATTCAAACCTCCCGGCCGGCCAGAGTCCACTAGACCGCTATGTCTCAGAAGCCGAGGCTCATGAGCGGTTTGCGATGGGGGGTTCCTCTCAGCGGGCCACGGGCCAGCAGACTGTGCAGCAGTGGAACAGTGCATGGAATCAAGCTTCCGGGAGCGGTTGAGATCTGACTCCCTCTCTCGCCCATCTTTCTGCATGTTTCGCGATGCGATCATGTAACCTACCTAGACGGTAGTACGCTCTTCTTTGCTTGCATGATTGTCTTGTCTGGATTGGGGAAAAGAGACGGGCGCGAGTGACGTAAATAAATGGGTTCGAGGAAGTTAAGCGAGAAATGCATGTCGACGACGGGGAAGCGCGTCGCATATGTATGTGAGAATGCGAGGATGCGACGGGGTTACCTACCTGGTTTCGGGGTAACATTTTTGGAGCTTTCACTCGTTCGACGCTGTTGCTAGTGCTTTCAATTGGCCGGAATTTACCGTCGTTGTTTCTCTCGGTGTTAATAGATAGTCTACTTACGGTAATCAACCCATGGACATCGCTGCTATCTCCTCAAGACAGAACGTGCATATGCCGTCCGTCGTGTATACCATACTGGGGATTGATCCCGGATGGGGAGTTCGATTCAGACCCTGGATGCCTAGGTTACGTAGACCCTGAGCATGTGACACGGACATCACAGGAATAACCAAATAGGAATACGAAGCGACGGAGAGCGGATGCGGCGCTTAGAGAAACGAGTCACCTCTCGATTCCCGGCTCATGACTCTGCTCTTCGGAGAATTTATGTAAACATCATGAGGATAGAACCGGTAGGGAAAATCAATTGACACTCGCTCGAGCTGAAATCGAACGAGGTGCGTCCCGGTGAACAGATCGTACGGTTTCAAGGGCTGAATGCCGTGACGAGGACGGATTGGTCGAGCGGTGGGGTAGTTAACCTTGGCGTCGATGCATCTCTGCGGGTGTAGTGCGGGTGTGGTGCGTCTCCAAGTTTAAAAGCATTGGTCTGTTTGGCCACACTTGTCGACTGTTTCTTCACGAGAGCTGCTTCTCGCTCGTACGTCCATCGTCAACTTGTTCGGGTTGTTGGTTGGCTCATGATGTGTGATCTCTGCTGTTCATGTACAGCATAGCAGCATATACTCGAGTAGACCCGACGCTCGCAGAGACGGATGCGCCTCACACACTTACCGGCATGAACCTCACATCATTCATCGCCTGTGCTTCCCCGGTGCATCGTGTTTTGGAGTAAAAAACACCAAATCTAGTAGGTACTGCCGTCAAGTCTGGCTTGTATCCGAGGACTCTGTCGTCATGTACATGATATATGGCAAAAGTCGCTCATATGACGAACGTTAATCATGACGATGATGGCTGGTGTTTCTTACAAATAATGGTGGGTGGCGTATACCACGTAAGTATTCCCCAAGAACCGACAACTACACTACGTATACCAAGATTTGTTTTTCGTTTTCTTTCTCGTTCTAATTCGTATCGTCAGACGCCGAGAACTTGGCTGATTGGTAGCATCGTGCAAAATGCTAGCATTAACCGACGTTTAGTTAGGGTTGGTAAGGTCTTCCAAATACTCTGCGCAACCCCTCTTGGCGTAACACGGAAGGTCTGCCACTCGAACCAGGTCACTGGGATGAAATACCAGATCGCATTTCCTCCGGTAGATCATTTCGTCAAGGACATGAACCAGACGCTGGAAAGGGTTTGGGGAGAGGGGCCGCGCCTCAGGTCTGGCTCGAACGATGTTAGAGCGTTACATTGGGGATCATGATGCTGGTATTTGTTGCCCGTATCTTCAATTATGGAGTGGACTCTTCACATTTGCCGGCGTGCAAGGACAGAAGAGCGGAGTGCAGTAGCTTCCTACACTACCTGCTGTAGCTGTGGTAGCCTGTGCTTGATGGAATGTGGAGAGGAGCTGTAGTTCTCGGCCAATAGGGAACATTACGAGTCGGGCATCATCATGATGTCTCGAACCTCCTAAGAGCATGTTTATCTTAGTTGAATAGGGGCGGGCTTGGTAGAGTTCTGTAGTGGGTTAGGTCTGGTGGTGTGGGAGAGGTATTTGGAATATGGTATTTGTATGAAGGCATTCCTCCCAAACAGAGCCCCGTTATATATCACATTCGCGTGCATTTGATTGGTTACCGAGACGGCATATTAATTCGACACTATATGTAACCTAGTGACTAGACTCGCACTGGCCACATCATCTGTGAGTTGTTAAGACTCCGGTACTTGATCAACATGTTGTGATGTGTTGATTCAATCACCAGATACTACTGTATAGGTAGATCTGCATATTGTCATACTTGTTAGTTCTTACTCACTCTTGTTGGGTCTCTCTGTCGCGCCACTTCTCGTTTTATGTTGGCTGTTGGTTGTTGGCGATGAGTTCACACTAGAGGATTATGCTCACGAGAGCATATGATTTTCGAGTCTGGTCGCCTGAGCACATCAATCCTTGTCTGGCGGTGAAGCCGCCCCCGCCCTGTTGGGAGACGGTTTGCCAAGTTGCATACGGCTCTCGGATAAGACAAGGCCAGACAGGGCCTATAACACAGTACATCAGTATTATGTACGATGTATGTCGGTCATCTTAGGATCGTTCACTTTTAGTGTCGATGTTTGCATGAGCGAATCGCGCGGGTAACCGGAAGCGAATCATGAAAAAATGTTGTCGCTACAATTATGCTCGATGGAGGAAGTGCCTCGTTCGCGCTCGTTGTCCATGTCCAGTAGTTCGTTTGGATGCTTGGTCTGCACAGACTTGTTTCGATGGTTAGTGGTTCATGGCGATCGTTGGTGGCGGGTATTTTGCACATTATACTGTTGGATATTCTGTAGGATTTGTGCTAAATGCTGATGTACGCAGTACTAGTCCCCGTGTTTCTGTTGTGTTTGCGACCAAAAAGCAGAAACACAATAGCGAGACAAATTGCCGAGACCCCAGCATTGGCGAAGCCCACAGCGGACCCTGGCCATCCAGTGCCGGCTCTGATGTCAGACAAAAGCTCACTGCAGTCTCGCTGCAGACGCCCGTTGGGGAATACTTGGCACACCTTTCGTTGGTTCCAGTTAGCGGATCATCCTGCCTGCAAGCAAGCAAAGCCTCCCTAACATACAGTATTGTATTTACTAACATAACGGCCTACGGTTCCGAATTGTCGAATACGGAGAACGGCACAATAAGCGCTTGGGAATTATGTATGATGTATGGTGTATATGTATCTTAGTTGTAAGACGGCTTAGGTTAGCCAAGTTGACAGTCAGAGTGCTGGCTGATGGTTGGATGGCGTCTAACACGGATGTACATACATTACACACTACAGCACATACTCGGAGCATCGACATCCTCTTTTTCCTCTTTGTCGATAGGTTATGTAGAGACACACCAGATAGATAGATGGATGTCTCCAACTCTGCGCGCGCAAAAAGACCAGATCGACATGCATAGCAAACGCCTCAGCCGGCTTGTTCTCCCTCGATTGGTGTAGCTTCGGTCAGTTCAGGGTCTATCCACCTACAGCAGACCTACACTGCACCACACCCAAACGCGCCATCCTATTCCCGGGCGGCGTGTTGCAGCAAAGGATTCCCGAGACGGTAGCTAGCGATCCGCAGAAACCAGGGGGGCGATGTATTATACTGCTTCCCTCTATTTTCGCCTGCCTCTACTGCAGGTGCTGTCTGCCGACTGCTCGACTTTGGGCTTGATACCCTCTCCAATGGTGGACACTCGGCTGGCGTGTGGTGAAGGTGAAGGTGATGGTGATGGTGGTGTCGCTGACATCGGCCTTTCGTTGGATTTGGAGATGGCGCGCGCGTCGTCACCAACTCCTACGCTCTTACACTACCTACCTAGGTATGCTTCACCGCTCCAGGGATGAATGAACATCGGTAGTCGCTGCTGATTCAGATTTGCGACTCTGCTTGGTTTCGCATACAAGCATACACTCATAATACTCACATTATTATTCCCGGATCCCCATCATCATACCATCCGTAGTAGCATCGGGGCCAAGTCCGTGCTAATTCTGGCGCGGCAGCCCCCGAGGGGGGCTATACGCATCGAATGTGCCGACGGTTGGTGGTGGTTCAGCTGAAGCAAGAGGGCTTTTCATCCAATTGAGCCTGATTGTATATGTTCTCGATTATGAGACGTCAGTCGGTGGCCGGACGGAAAAATTACCCGCGTCTCCAGACGATGCTACCTACAGTTCGAGGCTATATGGGTATGGGGGCGGTACCGGTGCCAATTGGAGACATACAATAAATATATTGAACACGATGTGACACTTGTCAGGAGGAGATAGAGTCCTATGACTTGGCACATTCACCAAGACGAGAGCGTCTGTATGTACTTAATGCATGCTGCATTGGTGACGATACTGTGGCTCGCGGGTTTTGAATCAGGTTGCGAGGAATTGGAATAATTGGAATTATCTCTCTCGCCGTCATACCGACCTAGTCCGTTTGCGATGAATGATCATCTACACAATTTGCTATACAGTTTGGGCCAGTGCGGGAGGCTTTCGGTAGCCACCAAGAGCCCCAGCAAGAGCCACTTAGAGGGGTGTGCGCTGGAACACCCCGCATATAAACCAGTGCAAGGGCAGCGCTTACATGGCTGGATGCTGGCTAGATGCTGGCTAGATGCTGGCTGCTGGCTGCTGCTGTGGTCCGACTCGGTACTCTCTGTCGGTACCTCGCCAGAAGGGATGTACTTCAGAGGGTTCATGATGTCGTGTGATCCACTGGGGGGCACTGGGGCCACTGAGGTCGCTCAAGCCAAGTCGCTTCATCGCCGTCCCGCCTGTCTCGATCCCTGTCACATTGGCATCTGGAGTCCCGGTTCACAAGCCAGCATGCCCAGCCAGCCAGCCTCTGCCATGGAGGGTCCATTTTAGCCCGGAAAACAATGGGCGGCACAGCAGAGGGATTCGTGGATAATGTATCACAAGTCGCAATGGGTTGATGATATACCAACATCCCCGTTGGTCGGCTGACGTTACCTTGCCTACAGTGTATAGTGCAAGTCCACACGCAACTGGCCTACATTCCATATCGGCTATGCCAGGCTAACAGTAGTATGCTGTAACATAGACATGCATTCCATATACTTACATAGCTACATATATACGTATATACTTACATACATGTTGGTGCCACAACACCGAGACAGAGGGTTCAGCTCAAGGCATGATATATCCCAGCCCGTAGCCCGTTCCGCCCCCTCGCGTCGACACCACCTATCCCTCCCTTGATATCATATCTACTTAGATCCCGTTTCATCTATCTACTAGTACCGCCCTAATCCCTTGAACCCATTCCATCCCGCAAAATCCTCTGTCTGCTGTTCTCGACGTCGACTTACTACACCACAACACTGTGGATGACTACAACCTCCAGTTCTTTTGTCATCACCATCACATACCAGAGTCTATATATGGTCCAGGACCCTAACTACAATGCATTTATTCGATCTTCCACTTGAGCTGCTCGATCAGATCTTCTCAGATGCTGTCGAGGATAGGACTTTTAAGCGTGTCATGAGACTTCGCCTCGTAAACCGTCCGTCTTATACATCCCATATAGACGATATCCTTCCAACTAACACGTCACATAGGCAATTTCAGATGCTTGACTGATGAAGCCATATTTAGCTCGCGGATGCTTGATGATGTCGCCTTTGATCCCGAGCTGAGCTTGAACAATGCCGAGCATCACGATTCACCATGGATTTTATACCTCCGGACATATCTAGGTCGACGGATATACCAGGAGCACAATGAGAAAACTATGCGGGGACAGTACAGAAAGGTGGCGGAATATTTATGGGTTACCGGTAGCAAGGTCTTCCCCGGCTTGACCTTCGAAGATTGCATTTACGACCTCTCCGGCGTCACATTTTTCATCAATTCCTCACTGGAGACATCAGCCCTACTCAAATCGACATGCTGCAAGGACACATTTAGTCAGCCGCAGCTCGCTACGTTATTTCTCAATGCCGTAGTATACATGGGCCTTGAGCCCTTTGCCAAGGCCCTCATCTCTGAAGATGCGAACGATTACTGGCAATGCCCCACAGTTGCTGCGAGCACGAAGCCGTGCTTTCGCAGACTCATCGAGATGGCTTCCTTTCGCGGACATTTGGGATTGGTTGAGCATCTTGTCCAGATCGAGAAGAAGATGGCACACAAGAGCAGCTGGTCTTACATGAGCGCTAGTACCGCCTCGAGCATTTTACGATATGCCTCTATTGGTGGCCATGTTACTGTCATGGAATACGCCCTAGATAACAGCAACCTCTTCCACGAACATCTGACGTCAACAACACGGCGGAACCTAGGCACCGCACTGAGCTACACAGAATCACAAAGCATATATCGTCGATTAAGCGCCATTCTCGAGCAAGGCATGGATCCATTCGAGACAACGACACGCGACGACGTTTACTCCCGTCTCGACCAGGCAGCACGCCAAGGCAACACAGAAATGGTTCGATATCTTCTAAGGCAAGACTTGTGTCTGAACCAGCCAGGAGCCCACACCAATTCGGAACCCCTGCCATCCAAGCAGGGGTGCGACTCCCTGAAGACACGTTCCCATTTCCGGCCACTCATCAGCGCGATAGAGAGCGGCAACGTGGAAACGGTCGAGCAGCTATTGTGGCACGGCGCCGATCCCAATTGGTTCCCACCCACGCGGACGGCGCTGATGGCAGCCGTGCACAAGGGCGATCTGGCCATCGTGCGCACGCTCGTCGAGTACGGCGCCAGGGTCGACGTCGGGACCCCGTCGCCGATCGTCGTGGCTGTGCAGCAGGAGAACGAGGAGATATTCGCGTACCTGGAGTCCAAGGGCGCACTGGGTGAGCCCGAAGTGGGCGCCTGGGCCATGGCGTACGCCCAAGTTTTCGGGCTCGACACCATGGTCGAGCTATTACAGACTAAGGGCTTCGGCGTGGAAGACGTGCTTCACCACACCCCCACGTGCGAGGAGGAGGAATACGGTGGTTACCTCTTTAGGAGAGAGCATTATGGCTTAGGGGCGTTGGAATTTTGCCGCAAATTATTGTACTAGTTACTGGTTCTTTTTTATTAGCGATACCTGGATACCATTGTCAACAATATGACCTGCTTTTGTCACTTTGGAACTTGAGCCGTCAATATGCCCATTTCGGTCTGTCGGGTCCCAATCAAATTGAATGGCTCCTCGGGCCTCGCGTATCCTTACTCGCCAAGATCTTTAAAACATCGATAGTGGCTTCAGCCGGCAGGCACCGCTAGTACTTGACAGTACACAGTAGATCCATCATGACACCAATCCTGCTCGCAATTTCTTCCCTGCTAGTTCTTCTATTCGGGTTAGGTCTGCTGATGTGATTCTATAGTGCTCGCAGTGCTGCTCGTGATCTTCATTCAATATCGATAAGCTATACGCCGTGATAAGCGAAGCGACATGTTATTATTGTACGGACTTACTTAAGGTGGAACCAGATGCTCAGCAATAGCAATAAGTACTCAGGTCGGATTTTTGAACATGAAGAACTGCTATCTAGACAGGAACTTAAACCCTTTTAGGTAAATCCCCACATATCGCTGTCCACCTAAACGCGCCACAAGAAATCACTACATACCTACCTACGCGCTCTACATACCTAGAGGGACCTCTAGGAACTCGGCTGCTGTTTTTTACGGCCTGGCCCTTTTATAACCCGATTTTTTTGATTTTTTTTTAGTAAAAGTTGCGTTATAAAAAAGCCAGACCGTAAAAAACAGCGGCCGAGTTCCCAGAGGTCCCTCTAGGTATGTAGAGCGCGTAGGTAGGTATGTAGTGATTTCTCGTGGCGCGTTTAGGTTGCCTAACTCTACTACCTATCTGCAGCTTGTAATCTAGTATAAATTGGGTTAGAAGTGGGTAGATAAAGGGTACAGATCCACATCTTGCCCAAATAGGTTTAAGTTCCTGTCCCGATAGCAGATCTTCATGTTCAAAAATCCGACCTGATAAGTACTATATTGATGATGCCACTCGTATTCCCGGACCTTGTCACTTGTCGATGATGGCTATCGCCACATTTTGCTTTTTATGTCCTTTTGTATACAGTATAGATGGTGAAGGCGTCCCTATCTTTTAGCAAATGTGAAAGGCTGATTGTCTCAGCCCCACCTCAATTGAGTATCATGCTCCCACAACGTCAAACATTGGCACCACTTAAGCCACAAACTAAGCCCCGTGCGGACCTGTGATACCCAACACGCCTCTATTGGATAGGATGGGCACCTAGTATTACGTATGCTAGGGCATCTTCTTTGATCGCTTTAAGACAAGTTTCCATAGCCTTATCCATGTATGATACCCCGCGGCTGCGGCGCAAAACGCTATTTTAGTTGTCGGGACCATGAAAAGAGAAACATATAGGCGATCGGGCTAGCGATAGCGAGAATGAGGCGTGACATCCGGCCGAGAAGAGAAAGATACATCTTTCCTCTTACCAAACCTTGATACGATATCGCCTTGAACTACCCATTTCGTATCGCCTCTTACGTATAGATAAAATATAACCATCATCAGATGCTCACAACCTCACGTCAGAAGCTCCCACAACAACATATTTTGCTCGCCGCAAAACGGATGACTTGAAAGCAGTCTGATACTCATGTGACAATGAAAAATATCGGATACAGGGGGGGAGGTTCGTGGCTTTCCAAAAACAATCTCCACGCGGGGGTTCAGCTTTTAGATTTTGATACTCCTATTGGCTTTCAGTCAGTCACGCTGAGACACACCGCACGACATAGTATCGGGAAATATCTACTTCTACTTAAGTAGACAATAAGTCACTGCAGGCGAATATACATAGCAGAAACAAGAACCTAGAGTATCGATTTGTGAGGGACTTCTTAATACTACTTATAACAGAGCGCCGGACTATAATAGATAGCCAGCTTAAAAGAGCCCTTAGGTGTGGTTTAATCGACGTATTATCGTTCCATTGGGCGTACCAGACATACATTGCAACGCCCTAAAATAGGAGCTCTGCCGGCGGCTGGGCTCGTTACCGCGGCCGGCACCAGCCCGGATAACGCGCAGAGTAAAGGGATACGGCCGAGGAAGGATGAAATATGTCGGCATCAATCATGGAAAGAAATTGTTGCGATCGGAATTGAACTGCGCCCTGCTGGTATCGTAAGTGTTGGAAATAGGCTTTTAAACAATAGCCATTTTCTATTATAATCCCACTCAAGCCAAGTTCTTACCGTTATGTATTTCCCAGTTAGCTGATAAGAACCGGCTGAATAATCTTGTTGATTAGGGACACTGCCTCCGTACCTAAATCCTCGTCGTGTTCCATCGGCATCTTACAAGTAGGGTAGCTTCAATTGCTTGATGATACGTAGATGTGTAGCACGGCACTGATCTTATAGACTGCCCCTTTGATAGTTCAGTAATGGTTAACCCTGTCAGGAGGCCCTATTACGATGCTCGAAGATCCCTTATCTTAAGAGGATGTAACGTGCCTAGAGCTATGCTTCCTATCCGAAGCTGTACGGACCCGAGAGATAGATTAGACGTTATTTTCCCCAAGGCCCCTAAAGGAAAATACTATATCTAAAAATTATAGTCACTGAATATTCAAGTTATATATAAATAATAGATAACTAGACAGCAACGAAAATTCTTGTAGGTGCAGCTACTTGGCCCACCCTCCACCGGTCTCTTCCTTGGTACAGCAACGTCAACACTATCACCACATTTGATGCCATTACTTCTTGGCTCCCCCAACCAAAACGATGACAGACCTCGATGATACTATCTTGTCACGTAACGGAACTGTAGTATTGATCTGCCACACTACTAAAAGTAGAACGTTATCAAAGTGGGGTACCTCGATGCCGCAGCTACCCGTTATATATTGTAGCAGTCACATGACCACAGGTCACCTGACCACTGGGAAGGTGGGGCTGGTTGGACCACTACCTTCTACACTTACTGCCGCCAACCCTCCAACACCCTTGCATTATGTCATGATTCACCACTTTGAGCACTTCACATAGCATTTCGGCCAGGCTTCTGAGACTTCGTCCAGATATACTACTAGGTAGTAATTTACTTGCCCTTGCTCAGGATCATTATTCTTCGTGTGTGGCCACTATATATATGCTCATACTTGAAACGGTGATATATCTAAATAAGGAAACGATACGCCGATGCTACAGCAGAAGATTGTCTAGATCAGGACATCGTTTTTAATACAGTAATATTGGGGACCATCGGGGCAATAGATACCTGATATGAGCGACAGCACAACAAAACTGCCTTGCAGCTAGCTAATAAGAGTCGAAGTCCATTCACGAATTTTAGCCAGATTTATGGCGTCGTAACGTGCCTAGCATTTGACATGCTGGCCAAAACTAATGCATCAGCCTTCTAAGCTATTATATAATCTGCTAAACGAGGACGTTATATGGCACCCTGGTGAAGTCTACCCTTAAAGTTCTACCGATCTTATTTTGCTCCCCTATGCTTAGACTTAGACATTCGCTACTACTTCTGCTGCAATGTCACAATATGTGAAATCTATGTCAGGAGTCATACATGTCAGGTAGTGTCACAGTTCTAACTGCTGGTAGGGCCAGTGTTGACTTATTGTTATTGCATGAAGGAGGGAAAACCCCTATTCTAGGCTGAAGACTATCTAGCTAGTATATATGCACGGGCCATAGGCCGGTGCCCGATGCCCCCGGTCCTCGGGGGTTAATCCGTACCGTTCCGTGACAGGTAGATAATAGACTGTTGTTTTTGCATGAAGGTCCCTAGACACCTACGTGTAACTAATATATTTATGCATAGACATTTGTTTCTTATGGGTCTTATCCGTTGAGATAGCCTAGAAAACGTAGGGTAAAGAGGCTGAAGTTATCTGTCAAATCCGAGAAGGCGTCCCCGAGTCCTCGATAAAATTCTCAAAGTTCCTTTTCTTATGTTTGGATACCCCATCTCCTACCGGCTTAAATGCGCGGGGATCCTTATGAATTACCATGGGAAGATGAGGTGACACATACGACCACTCCGAAGAATAGCTCGTTGTTGGTTCTTCAGTGAGTATGATTCTGGCTATTTTTGAAGCTTCCTCATGCGGTTGGGGCAGAACAAGCAGTACTGATGCTGTCTGAGGATTAATGTCAATTGGGAGATCTAGAAATTGAAGGGTTTTCTGTTGGTAATCCTCCCCAGTGCTAATGACGGCAAGGGACCTAGTTGACCAGTCGATTTGGATATTGGTGGTATTAAGTCCGACAGACGTTTCTGTGACCGCGATTGAATTGCTTCTTAATATTCGAGGTAGGTCGTTCACGTTCAGTCCGTCGGTTCCAGAGGCACGCGAAGACACCATATCAAGTTTCGGTTTCTTATAAAACCTCTCACATGTTGCTCCTTTGACAATTTTGCTAACGTGGACTATATGTTCTCTTATATCGATAACTTCAGCTATTCCAGCAACAGCATCGGGTGCAATTATAGAAAGTTTGTCACCGGAAAATGCAACCCGGTATCGAGAATGGATGCGGTGGTGTTGACGAAAGTGATATGGGGTAGAGATTTCTAGAGGCATTATTGAGAATTAGCGTATTGATAGAAACGATATAAATTATGAATTTAACCTCTACCTTTGTCGCACAAGCGCCAGAGAGCTACCGACCCCTCGACGGCAAACGCAAGTATTCATTTCGTGGGGTGAAATGCTGGTGTGCTACCAACTGACTCTTCCCACGAGACGGGAAGGAATACGCTATTTTCCGGTTATATCCTCACATATCCTTCCTCCGGAGATGGAATAATCTCAACTTTAAAGATGCCCATAAACTTGGATTTCTGGTTAGAGGACCCCAAGTGCTCGAAATCTTGAAACGCAATCCAAGATGTGTCCGCACTCCAACACATTTCGTATTGGTATGAAATTTCATGGAGACTCTTGCTAGGCTCCTAGTTCCTATCAAACCTGGAGCTCCGAGGTATTGGAAGGGGTTACATCCTAGGAGTAATAGCTTGACGAGGGAGGAAGTAGACATTGCGGAGAACAGAGAAGAACATGAGACAAGGGCTGATCGATAGGGGGAAATGGCATGACCAATATTTCGCTCCTTCGAAGGCTTTGCTGGAGCGCGATTGAAACTTCAAGACTACCGAGCGGGATAGACGCACGCTGGATCGTTGATGATTTCTCTTTGATTTCCGTGATATGGTATGTTGCTATCCAGCCGTTGTGTATATCAGAGTCTGAGATATCTATTGGGAGAGCACCCTTCCAAGATATTACGAATTTTCTGGACATTGGTCAACCTAATACAGTTAAAACACTTTACAAGCTTCAACTTACTCGGAAGGGAAGACCTTTAAAACCGCGAGGCGCCCTCCATCGGATGCTGAAAGTGATCTAGAGAATATCGCCTGGTGTGTTTCTAGTGCACTCTCAGCTGTACCGTTTGCTAGCTTTTCTAACCAACCAGCCCTGGTGTGCACCAAGAATCGACTCTGTGTGAATATAGTAACGTCTCTCCAGATAGCCTCGGGCTCCTTACTCAAGGTCTGCTTCCAGGTGTCGTGAATTTTTAGTACGTCGCGTCTAAGATCTTGTAGATCCTCTATAACATCGACTTCCTGGGGATCCGATACGCTTTTTTTGAGTTTTTGCACCGATGTCGGACAAAAGTCAAGGGTAGGAAAGGAGAAATCGGCGCTGAATGTGTACAATGCTTCGATCCAAATCATCACATTGATTGGGGATTTTAGGAACATTCGAACCGCGGACAAGAAATCTTTTTGAGGGATACTGAGGTCCGAAACACTTGATTCTCCATGTTCCAATGCCTTAACTGACAACCACGGCCACTCGATAGAGCAGTATCGCAGGAGCAGGAAAGCCCGAGGCAAATAGTCTACTGAGGTTGGGTCGGATGGATAACTCGCTAGTGGTCGCAAAGGTATAGTGGAAGTCAAGTAGGAAATACACCTGTTTGCCATAAGGGCCATCGAGTCGGTCCGCGATGGTATTAGTTGATAGGGCTTGCGCAGTGGATCCTGGGACTGAACGTAGTCTAATGTCGTCAGATGAATGTAATGAAAACTTTCACCAATATGCTCCACTAAGCCACAGCATGAAACGATCACTGCATCGTTGAATCTTGGAAACTCGGGGAAGTCTTCCGGCGAGTCAATATCCCATTTATTCGGGTGTGCGTATAGTGCATCTTGGAGTTCGGCAGAGCCTAGTTGTGCTCTAGAATAGGCAATCCAGAATAGAGCATTTTGTGTCAGGATCTCTGTGGTTGGGGGTATGTAATTACTTCTATTGTTGCGCAGGGGTTCTAATCTGGTGAGGCTACGCAATATCGGTCTATATACACACATGCCCTTTGTTCTCGATCAAGGATCGTGACATTTTGTGCCAATCGGTTGCTTCGTGGATCAAGGGAGTTAATGCGATCACGAATCCGGTTATACATGTCGTCCAACCCATCTGGGGTGGATTCCGTAATCGACTTCATTCGTTCTTTCATCGTCATAGCAGGCGACCTCAGATATCCTATCATGAGCCTGGCCCATAGGGACATACCATCGGCCCGATGAGAAAGTCGTTCGGCGATTTTTTCGAGGTCAATGGTAGGAGGAAGAAGTCCAGAATTCTTCATATGGGCGATTTCCGGTTTCACGTAGCGTGAGATATCCTCCTGGATATCCGATTTTGTAAGTGATATTGTAGACCCCTGTGGAACTCTTCGCCGTAAGCACAATACATCGGGTCGGCTTAGCAGAAGCACTCGGAGAGTCGAATCGACGCAAAGTTGCGCGAGCTCTTCAATGAACTTTTCGTTTTCGGGGCACTCATCAATACCGTCAATGATGAAGAGAAGATTCGGCAGTTGGGGTAAGCAAAGCCGGAGGATCTCAATTAGTTCATGCTCACTTGCTCTTATATTCGTATCAGGGTCGCTTAAAAGAAGAGCAAAGATATCGAATATATTTACCAGTGTGTGGAAGTGCTGCAATAGCTGCATCACGAGAGCACGATAAGCATCCACAGGGGAATTATTCCTTCCCCTCCTCTGACTGAAAAAATAGTAGAAGATCTTTACCGGAGATCCTCCATCGTCGGGGATCAGCTCAGCCAGGCTATCAATACTGGAAGCTGACAGGACTGTTTTCCCGGACCCGGCGTTTCCTGGAAGTTGCACAAATCAGCTTTCCCAGCGGTTAATCATATGAATTCGAAGTTGAAACAATTACCAGAAACCCATAGAATGCTAGCAGGGTAAGATGCAGGCGAGTTGCATGCGCTAATATCGACTCCCTGAACCGGCCTGATAAGCCAGTTTTGTAGTATGGGGTTTTCAAGGAACCATTGAGAAGTTCCTTGTGATCGCAAATCTAGGGCTTGTTCGAACTCAATTTTGTAGTCTGGCGGGTTAAGCCACTTCCTAACCGAAGACAAAAAGGCGCCTAAGAAAAATATCTTATCAAAAACATGCAAAGTTATCCCGGTAGGGGTGTAGGTCTTACTTTTGGAATCCTTATTATATCGTTCTTCAAGCTTTTCTACAATCATATCGTGTTTCTGTTGCCATCTAAAAGTAGACTCTGAATGTTCCAACGTCTCTTTGGTATGCGATCTTTGCATTGAGAAGGCCAGGGTTTCTCGAATAACTTCCTGGTGAAAATCGATCTTTTCTAGAAAGTTTTGAAACCTTACGTCAAAAGGCTTCCACATTAAATCTGCAACAACGACAGGGGTCCGCTTGATTTCTATCACTTGTCGGTGTTTGCTCACCAAGGTATATTAGCTTGTTTCTCACTCCCGGTCTTCTTCGTGAATACTCGTGCAACACAAGCGAAGAATTCGAACAAATCTTTGTAGAACTGGTAAAATGAATGCCTCAAACTATTATTCAATGTGTCATTGTTCTTTCTGAGTAATTCCAACATCTCGGTGTACAGCGGAAGTCGGGTCGAGATCTTCTCAATGACATTCCCGAGCTTCTCGAAGAAGGTTACGAAATTTGATGCCATCTACATCAAGAATCAGCAAATGAAATCGTCTTAAAGGTACCTGAGGTTTTTGAATAGGGGTCCTAATAAACATCATCTCACCTTGAAAACCAGAAAAAGAGCTCCGAGGGCAATATTTGCCCATTCAGGGTGTGTAGCAGCAAGCAGCTCCATTATTTTGAAGTATGGGCTAAGGCTGTCGCTAAATCTCTTGATTTGGCCTAGGATGCGTGATCCTCGGTTCCTGAGTTTGGAGATCACTTTTAGACCTCGAACTGCCTGTATGAGCTCTGAGGTAGATTGGCATTCTGCGAAATCGGTGGCCTCGCCAGGTGATAACTCAGCTAGGAATGCAGCCTTGGCATCCGCAAATATTTTGTCGCTCTCCACGGCAGCTTCCGTCGTGGCGGACCGTGCCTGAGCGGCCATCTTGCTAGATGCCACAAAAGTTTGCTACGATGGGGTGGCAATGGTGGCAGCAAGGAAATACTTATCATCTCACTGCTAAGCAGAAGACTTGGTCCGCCGAGGCAGATTTACTGAGTTCTGCCTAAGCGGATGGCTACCACTGTGATTAACTGCAAGATAATCTATCCCGATTGGTTGGGCCGCAATCGATTTCGAAGAGAGCAGCGTCATATTGAATTCACAGCCACGGGAGGCGCCACCAGGCACCCCTTGAGGCGAACACAGGGATGATGACTGGCCCTACGCTCTAAGGCATAATTATAAATAGGTATAGTTTTTCCGGGTTGCTAAACCATGAGCGTGACCACGTAATTCGTGGTTTCAATGGCGTGTGCCTAGCTACGTACTATTCGCAAGAATTCCGTAATAATATAATTATTTTTCTATTCGTTCACTCATATCATACTTTTATGTAATTAGTACCCAGCAGTAGGGAGAGCAGTTTTGTACACCCAATATCACCTCGTCAAATGCTTTGTAATGGTCATTGTCCTCGACCGCATCTGCGACTGGTCATGCGTCGGTTTCCCACCCGAGCTAGTAAGCATATATGAGACATCTGGTAATAACAACGGCGTCAGAGACGACTTCCAGACTAACTGATTCGTTTTACGCGTCAAAAATATAACGGTGATCAGGCAAAACGTAGACGCGACAACGACAGCCACCAGAGGCGTTATCCAAGGCCAGTGCACCGTCATGTAAGCCTGTGTGCTGAACACCTCCCCGTGAATCGTCGTCGAGTTGGGGCCGGACATCATGTGGTACGACATGCCCTTCGCGACATTATCCATGGTGGCTATTACATCCAGACTATTGTACAGTGCCGACGCACCGATCTGCTGGTTCGAGGGGAGTGAGTTGGTGATCGTGAAGATGGACGACAGTATCGACTCTATGTTTTCGCCGTCTAGGTAGCTGATCTGGAATGAGTTGTTTATGGCGTTAGCGCCTAGCGACTCAGCCGGGTCCAGAGGCGCCAGAGTCCGATACCACGGCGCGTCGGCGACCGGGACGTCCGAGTTGTTGAGCTTGATGATGTCCTCCTGGCCGCGCGAGAGGGTGCCGTTGGTGGTGTTCCAGCCCGAGTACCGCCGACCGCAGAACGAGATCGTGCATTCGTACGCCTGCATCGTGTCCAGCCAGTTCTGCATCGTCGATCGGCCGTCCTCCTGGTCGTCGGGGAATCGTATGATGGCCGTATGCACCGGCATTCCGAGACCGGCAAATGCCGGGTTAAGGGCCTTAGCGGTCGCGTTCGTGAGGGTATGCTTAAAGCCGCTGTGGGCGTCGGTGCTGGCTGATGCCAGCATTGTCAGGTTACCGGGTGTCGTGAAAGAATAGATTTGTTGCCACGTGGAGTTGAGAAGCTTTTTGGTGATGGTTTTTGTGATGTCGGTGCATTCGCTACATACGCCGAAGGTGGTGAAGGTTGGGTAGCCGCACGTCGAGCCGGGACAGTCGAACGGCGGATCCTTCACGACATCGTACACTCCGTTCACGGCCGCCGCCGTCATCGGATTGTCTCGTGGGCCGACTATGGCCATCGTCAGATGAGTTCCCAAAGAAAACATACTCTGGGGCGGAGATGAGTTTTACCTATCACGGCAGAGACACCGTCAACACCGTCACTCTGGAAGTCATACGCCGTCGAAAACGACACGGACGACTGTGTACCGGGAACGGTGATGACTCGCTCTCCAAAGTGAAGCAACTGCTGCGAAAATGGCTCGAATGCTAGAGCGAGTAAGATGATAACACAGCCTAGATACGCGATGAAGTGCCCAGATCGCACCGTCCAGAACATCCGAATGGCACCCAAGGGACCTCGACTGGCATCGTCGTAATGCTGCAGATCTTCTAGGCTGTACCGCTACGTTAGAATGAAGCACACGAGGTGCGAGAAGACCCTGGTTTTACCTGTCTGGTTTCTTGGTGAGGTGCAGCCACTTGAGCTGACTGATTGTCTGTCCAAGGGCGTAGATGAGCGATGCTTTGGAGGCGATAGAAAGAATGGCCACGAAGGCGTTGGGCGAGATGGCGATAGTCCAAGTCGATAGAGGTCGCCCATCGAGCCTCGAGAGAAGGATGATCAACGCTAGCAGAAAGACAATGCTACATATTTGACTGAAAATCTCCGGGCCCCAGCCATCATTGAATCGGTCCCACAAAGAGATCTTGGAGGGAGGCTTCGAAGCGGTCGCCTGTGTCATCTCAGTCGCAGTATGCCATGGGACAGTGTTTTCCTTGGGCATAAGGTAGGCCTGCGGCATGGCATAATCATGCATACCAGCTCCTTGTGGGCTACTATATTGGTGAGCCATCGAGTAGTTGTAGTGAGAGTGGTCTGAAATATCCTGGTCGTAGGGAGCATCATAGGGCTGATTGTAGGAGTATAAATATTCCTGGTGTGGATTTTGGGTACCACTCGACTCCATGTTGAAGCTTTGGGGCTGGATTTGCCCGCGTTGTGGTGAACATATGCGACTGGGCTGTGTGTAAAAACCGAACGCGGTCTTTCGAGAATTATGTGAGAAAGAAAGTAGTCAATATAGTCTCGACGCTTGCCAAGGAGGAAGATACGGTTTGAATCGTGTGAGGACTTCTAAATTTAGTTACATCTCGTCACGTCTCCATACTAGTCCGGATCGCGACTTGCAGCTAGGACTAGATCCACACAATGGTTAACAATCCCAGTATATCATCTAGAAATCTAAGTTATAGGAAGTAGCGCAGCAGGATAATTTTATTTATAGACCGTAAGTATTACCAGATTCCTTAACTATATTTGAAGAAGACAGGAAACTATCTGTCTTTACTTGGAGAGAAACGGCTTGGCACGTTTCCCAGAAGCCTGGGAACATGGATAGATGATAACTTAGCCCTACCCCCCGCCCTGACCCATAGAATCGGGGTCTCTACTGTAAACGGATCAAGTGTGCTTTAGTGTAAGAAGATCCTGGCGATTCATTCTTATCCCCATTTCTCATTCCCCATTGCCCGGCCACCCGCCAAGATACGGGTTAGGCTTCAATCTGCAAATTGAGGAGGAATGTGCCTACAGTCGGTCTAATTGACTCTTTGGGCTAATATATAAGGGAAACAATAGTTTTTTGATAGTCTCGGGCACCATACTCCGTGTCAGAAGTGTACTAGGTCAAGGAGCCGCTTCATGTACTGAGACAAAGGGGGCACGGTTATCTTGTTCATGTATATATATGAAGGTCTTCCCACCTTGATCATGCAGCCAGTCAAGTGGTCAAGTTGAATACGACACTCATATACCACCTCTTTTGACACTCCGCAAGCAGCAGTACAACAGATTGCCGTACAACATTACGAAGACGGGACTAGCTTCTGCTACATGCTGCTGGTTTTCCTCATGGAGGATCAACGCAGGCTATTGCGTCACTGTGGACTCTAGAGTGATGGTTTATATCGAATTACTGAATAGGGGCAACGAAGCCTACGCGAACCTCTAAGGTCCTATTTAGGTCCTCCGCGTTTCGCTTCCGGCGCCACTTCTTCACTGCCGGCAGCACTTCGCCCTACCTAGTTTTGAGGCTGTGGCTTGGGAATACTCCGAACCGGCCGTGGCACAGGTGGCTAGGTGGGTGGCTAGATCCTCGTTTACCCGATTAGCGTACCTAAGTAAGTCTGATGTTCCGGCCTGCCTGCTTTTCGCCTCTGACTGTAGAACCTTGTCTATCTAAAGCCGACGCTGGTAGCAGATAAGCTAGCATCGCCCAACTAATTCCGCTTCGCTAGAGCAAATCAGCATCTATAACCTTTGGATCCAAATCTCAAGTAAGATCTTTTTTTCAATAGGTAGACAGTCAAGATTATTCATCTTCTAAACATCATCTAGACATAAATACCCTCAGTTATGATAAACTTGAGTACCACGCCCCAGCCATTTGATCCTATACCGGCATTTAATCCTCTTTCATATTAGCCATTGACGACGCCATCGGCATAAGGGCCACCAACGTAAAAGAAGCTACCCCGCTTCGCCAGGCTCAATGTAGTATCGCGACGGATCACTGACGGTGATCCAGCTTCTGTGGAAGTCTCGGTGGTGGGTATTGGCGTCGTAGTACACGATGTTGTGCGCGTAAGCAGCGCGGCGGAAGCCGAGTTCAGGGAACTCGCCGCTACCCATACCAGTCGTCGTCAACGTCAGCTGTCACGATCCTTGATCAAGAACAAAGGGCATGTGTGTATATAGACCGATATTGCGTAGCCTCACCAGATTAGAACCCCTGCGCAACAATAGAAGTCATTACATACCCCCTACCACAGAGATCCTGACACCATGGTCTTGAAAAGAGATCGGTGTATTATGTAGAACCCCTGGAGAACCCAAAATGAAAACCAATACTAAATTATCTCACAAACTAAGGCTTGTGACTCGATAGACACGTATTAGATTATAAGAGAGTTTATATATTTGGCGGAGCGTGGTCCTGTTTACGTCTATTATTTGAAATAGCATCTCGGCAGCTGTATAGCTAAAGCTGTACCTAGAAAGTCTTTATGGGTTGTATTATCAACACCAATAACCATAGAAAGTCTTGAAACGGCCACGTATAGGCGTAATACCTAATGCGACCAACAGCGCGCATTAGTAGATAAGGGAAGAAGGCCTATTGGAGTGACTTGTGGTCATAGGGGGATCTCAGCTACCTACAATATGATAACCTGTGACCTCTGGGTCCAAATAGGGTTGACATCGTTGAGGAAAGGCAGGACTCAAAAACAAAAGGAGAAGAATGCTACAAAAGCAGCAATTGTAGCCATGGTATCGCCAGTAGTTGGTCTCATCTTTCATAGGCTTCTGTTGGTGGCCATTTCAGCTGGTATGGAAACGCGGCACGCCCCCTGTCTGACCGCCAATACACCAATATTGCCTCGATTCGCTCAATAGAGTTGCTAAACACACAACCTATGAACCAATGAAACGTTATAGGATGTCTATTAAGGATACACGTCTTGATTTGTGTCGTAGATGATTGTCGCCGCAGTCCACACTGTCTAGGTGAAGGTATATATTCGCAGGAGTTTTACGTCGGACTAAAGTAGTATTACATCCTGTATTCATCGAAGAAAAAGGTAATTGAGAATCGAAAGCAAGGTAGGTCCTAGTACGGTGATTGTTCAACACACACTCTCCAAGTTCCTCGACGTGCGACCCAATGAGCCGTCGTCACATGATATGGTCTACGTATGTTTGAGCTAGTTGAAGCTACACACAATCGCTCAAGTCCGAGCTGTATAAAATCATTTCTCATAAGGCCGAATAATTAAATTTGAATGGAAAGGCTTGTGACTAGCAAGAGATATAAGTAGTATCATCCACTTCTAGTCATCGGCTATAGCAAGGCGAAGAAACTCGTTGTGTGTAATCCATAGGGAGCACCCTGGGGTGACGACGGGCACTTCTACAGGCCGTACACATGCCTGACACATTTCCATGATTTCTAGGCTATCTATCTGTTATCAAACGATTCTATTCCGAAGCTTAATTTCCTCTCTCTCACAAAATGCCTCGAATAGCAATGTAATTGTAGTATGAGAGGTCCCGAGTTGATAAGACAAGGCGATGAAAAAGAGTGTCATGTTGTAGCTACTTAACTAACGGAGCTCTGAATGCCTAGCCAACTCGGCTTTGCACAGTCGCACTATCGAGTTGCTTTGGTTATTCACTAAAGGCCTAAATCAAAGTTGGCAATATGCTTAATAGGTTCATTATAGAAGAAATGCATGCATGCTTCTCTGCTGTCTCATAAAAGTTAGGTAAGTGTTTTCAGCCGTAGTGCAGCATATCATCGTCACTTGACATACGTAAGGCTGCCTAGCTGTATCAGTGCAACAGAAATAATACAGTCTAGTTCTCTATAGATGTGCTTCTGATGCTCGTGAATGAGATTCTGGAGCAGCGGCCGGGGCGTGAGAACGTGGGGGCTATAGCTCGTATTCTTGTCATGGTGATGGGAATTGGCTGATCTTATTAGAAATATGCCTACCTGGTTCAAGGACTTGAGATAATTAACCCCCCGTGGTTATTTCTTTTGGGTTTATTCTCATCGTTTACTCAGAGGGTTGAGGTAGGTTCTGGAGAGGGAGCGGTGTAGCTGTTGTGAGCAGGCGGGGTTGGAGTAGGATGCGTTATGATGCCAGAATAGATATCTAGGAAACGAAAAGCTAACACGTAGAGGTGCCTATATATCTGTCAAAGGAAATAATTCATCGAGTATCTTAAAGATCAATAATATAGCTTAGTGTGAGGTACCGACATAGTTATGCTGCGGTTGAATATTTACTTTATAGCTTTTGCGCTTTAATCCTTGGTCGATGAAGCATAGCTCATTATGTACCATAATAATTCGTATGGCCCTTATTGAGATCAACATATCGATAATCAGATGCCTCATGCGCCACATGTATTAACTCGGGATTTCTTTGAGGTTTGTGACAAACTGCCGTGATATGAAACGCCAAGGTTCACATTCACGCGCATCACCCTCTCTTGGCGGTGTCTCAAACTCACTTGATCTGTATGGCCACAATCTCCAACCAACCCTCACTACGTAATTTTCATCATCAGATATCATCAAAAGGGAGTCATCTCGACATGTAATACGGAATGAAAACAAGCAGCTTAATAATGTCTGCGGGGGCCTTGTGGCTGCACTTACCTGGGGTTTGGGGGCAAAGAATACGACTCAACGAACCAACTATAGGCCCCATTTCCACGGGTGCCAATTCCAAAGCGGCAGAAGAGATCTCATTGCCAGACGAGGCCATGATGGAAGAAGAAGAGGGCGGCATAGGCAGCACAGAGCAAGTAGCGATAAACCGAACCGACACCAACCCCAGCAACCCGGCCACGGAGCAGCCAGTGCCCATCTCGGCGGTCCTCTTCGACGGGTCGCCGGGCCCCAAAGACTGCCGCGGGACGGCGATCCTCACGATGCAACTGACGAAGCCCGGGGCGCAACACTCGTTGCCGACGTGCTACAACGTCCCCGACAAGACTGTGGCGCAGTGCGGCGTCTTCCTGGCGAATAAAGATGACGGCTGCCAGGCGCGCATATTTAGCGAGCCGGACTGCCGGACCTTTGCCAACTTGGCTGTGTTCATACCCGAGTCCAGGGCCTTTGGCGGGTATATTCGCAGTATGGAGGTCACGTGCGGTGTTGTCAGTGAGGCGCCGGCGCCGCTCAACTTGCCTGGCCTCGAGCTGCCGCCGGGTGCGGTGCAGGCTGTTGGATGAGATGGCTCTCGCCTAATTACCTACTGTAGGTATGAAGGGGTTGGACGGGAGGAGCACGGGGAGTATAAGTGTCATCATAATGGATGAGTCAGGGCAGTAGTGCTGTGTTATGGTGGATCTTACATCCATGATATACAAGATGGTGCCTGTCCAAGGTTTGGGCCTAGATAAAGGGATGGACAACGAGGTGGTCAATGACGTTTTTGCAGGACTGTTAGGCACAAGAGCAGACACAGCATGATGGGACAGGATGGGATGGGATGGTGATTGGGTTTCACCAATATAAACTGTACAGTTTGGGTTAGGTAGCAGATTATTATCCAGGTGACGAATTCTCGGAATGCCCTTTTTGGGTCAAGATCAAGTTTGGAAGTTCCACGCTTGTACGGAGTATAGGTATTGTAATATCATGATGGCGTCGATGAAGAGGGCCTATCCCAAGTGAGGTTATACCCCGAAAAAGATACATGGTTGATGGTTATTGAATTGGGGGTAACGACGAATGAGAAACACTGAATGATGAGGTGGCCGTGGAATGATAGTGGCAATGGATGGAGGCACTTGGTTATGTAGCTACAGGAAGTGGATGTACTGTGCTGCTGTACCACTATATGTACCTAAGCTTGTGACACCTGTGACTGAACAGGGCTAGACCGGCTCTGCTTGACCTGGCCCCACTGTGCAGTCGGTCTGCACCCGACTCCGGTGGTACTGTACCTTCTGACCAGGATATGACTGAATTCATTCATCCATTCATTTATTCATTCACTCACTCACTTATTTAGTCACGTCGAACCCAACCAAACATCTCTAGAGACCTGCAATAGCTGTGCTTTCCCCAAGAGCTCCATACCAACTGCCTTCCGTTTCACATCATAGCCTGTCTTTAGTCGAGAAATCGACCCTGGCTTGGAAACTGCGCCTGACTTAACTTACAGTAGGTAAGTACATACCTATAGACGCAAGCCCCGACGTAGCCGCCGACTTGTATGTACTGTACAGCTGGATACTGTACTGTAGGTACCTGGCGTCGATCCTATACCACCCCTCCACCCCCCAATCTCTATCTCCATCTCCATCTCCATCTCCATCTCCATCCCCATCCCCATCCCCATCTCCGTCTCCATCCCCTCAGGTTACCAACAGACTCAAAACAAACAACTCGGTTTATTGTGTTATTGCGGTATGCTGTGTTGGGCCAATACAGTGTTTCTCTCGTCTACGCCTACTCTCCATTTATTGAGCACTTGCACACGGCAGACAACTACAACCTTATCGTATTAAAACTCTATCTCTAGAGACCGCCAACCCAGGACCAACCTTATCCCTGCCCGAGCCAGCAGCCTCGCTCCGACCTGCAATCCTCCTTATACGAACCACAGCTCCCACTATACTTTAACTCCGCAGAGACCGAGGGATCGACCGACAGCGAACCGCGGTATTATCACAAGTCTCCTGGTTTAGTTTCCGAGGGGAAAGACAACCCAATACTTCATCAAGAACGGCAAACCGCCCAAAACCAACTGTCAAAATGAGTAGTCCACGCCGTCGCATAGAGACAGATGTAAGTGCCCCCCAAAAAGGTGGTTTCGAACACTGGTGCCTTCAAGTACTTGCTTGCTAACCCGGGTTCTTTGTATAGGTTATGAAGTATGCTTGCTGATCCTCTGGGTTTGTCCCGCCAGCCGAGATGATATACTGATAGTCTATAGGATGTAGGATATACACTCGACACATGAAGCGACCCGGCATCATCTCGATACTAATTCTGCTCTAGGCTGATGAGCGACTACGAGGTTACGTTGGTCAACGACAATAGTAAGTAAACAAACCTCGCTATGCATACCTTGATGCTCGATCCGCCTAGGCAGTGAAACTAACAAGGCTGTGTACTGTCTAGTGTAAGACTCGTGCTCCCACCGTCCGACTCTGCCTCACCTCGACAAACCTAACATGCCCATCTAGGCAAGAATTCTACGTTCGTTTCAAGGGCCCGACCGAAAGTACGTTGCCGTCGTCCCAGCCAAATACCCATTTGTGCTAACCCTCGCAGCACCCTTCGAGGGCGGCATCTGGAAGGTCCACGTCGAGCTCCCCGATCAGTACCCATACAAGTCTCCTAGTATTGGCTTTGTTAATCGCATTTTCCACCCCAACATAGATGAGTTGTGAGTCGCGGCCCGAAAGCAATACCCGTCCAAACTGATGGCGTCCATCGTCGGCTCCGACTATACTAAATTGGTTGCTGCGTTAGGTCAGGCTCGGTATGCCTCGACGTCATTAATCAGACATGGTCGCCTATGTTCGATATGATCAACATATTTGAGGTTTTCCTACCACAGCTACTACGATACCCGAACCCGGCCGATCCCCTCAACGGGGAGGCAGCTGCTCTACTGATGCGTGAACCTAAGAGCTACGATGCAAAGGTCAAGGGTAAGCTAGACCTCCGTCTTGTTACCCCAACCCCCCTCCTTTAATATTTGTTCAGTGTATTTTCTAACAAAACCCCCCCAGAGTACGTCCAGAGGTATGCGAGTAGGGATGCTGCCGATGAGGCGGGGGCCGAGAGCGAAGATGACGACGACATGTCTTCCGTCGCCAGTTTTGACAACGACGACGACGATGACGAACCCGCGGGCCAGATGGACGATGTATAGGAAGATTCTGCACCTGGTGACGGGTTGGGCGAGCCTACCACGTCGCGGTCATCAATGGACTCGGGTAGTAGTCAAGATTCTGCATCCGGTGACGAGTCGGTTGAATCTGCCGAGCGCAGCCGTCTGCGGCCTCGGATAGTGGTTAGATTACCACCATCAGTGAGCCGTGAATCACCGGGAGAGGATGGGTAGCTTCGGCGTTTCTTCGGCATACACGTACGTAATCGGCCTGCTTTTTTTGCACGGGATAGGGTTTGTTATTGAATTTTAGTTTGCCTAAATAATCCTCACTCTGGTCTCGATGATCTGAGTAGGGAAGGGTAGGCAGGGGGCTCTACGGAGTTGGCATACTATGCTCGGATGGCGAAGGACAACGGACGGACGGTATTGATTGATTAGCCCTTGAAAAGGGGGGTCCCTTACATTGTTTCGGTTAGTGTAGTTGTGGGAGGTTTCTTTTTTCTTCTCTCTTTCTGTTAGTTTGAGGAGTTTTAAAGAAACCTTTTCTGTATTGCAGATTCTTGTTTCTACCTTTTTGAAATTGCTTGTGATTGATCGGTTCCTCTGTGATGATTGCTGGAAATAACGGTGTGGTCCTTGGGAATTCTGTTACCAGTTTGGTTCTGTAAGGATATGGATTTGATTAATCAACCTAGGCGGTTGAAGTTGAAATTTCACATGGCCGTCTACTCCTAATCTTGGATTTGAACTATTTTTGTATTCCCTCTTTCCTCTAAAGAAGAACATGGAAAATTGTAAACATTGGGTATCTCGGTATCGAACGAATTGACTATTTAATTATGCAACCCTATGGCTCTCTCTCTCGCCTTGCGTGGACCAAACGAACGCTGTGAATACATGTAAATGTGTGAGTTCGCGATAGATTTTGCCCGCCCGCCCGCCTGTCTGCTCGATCGTCGCCTCTTGTTTGGCTGGGTTGCTCGTGCTGCTGTTCAGTTGTGTAGTGTAATGCGTTGTTGAGTATTTCACGAGCTAGAAGAGTCGGAATTAGTCCGAGTCGTACTCTACTAGCGCAAGGGCTGTCTTCGGAGGCCCTGTGTCTGGAGGATTTCCTGTGTTGTCGGGAGGGGGAGTGGGGGCTGGGACTGGATGCTGCTGCTCTCTTTCTATTTTTGTCCCGGCGGTGGTTTGTACGTCGCCATTTTCTTTGGCTCGGTTGACTTGCCCATAATACGGCGACGACGTCGACGTCGATGTCGATGTCGATGTAGACTCTCGTTTCCGCTTTATCCCCTGGATCCTCGACGTCTTAGACACCTCGCCACCGCCCCGCGCCTCGGAGGAGCGGGAAATAATCGAAGAGACCAAGAACGGATCTCGCGAAGCGCGCGTGTTGCGCGTCACCGTCGACGCGAGCGACTCCCACGTCTGCGACGCTTTGATCTCGGTCCTGAGACGGCTCTTGCCCTCCCCCGGCGGGTGCGGGGTCCCGTCCGCCTTCGTAGGAGTGCTCGTACTTGGTACTATTGACGCGGTGCCGAACAGCGGTTTCGTGAGCGCCGCATCTTGTATCCTTCCTTTTCTCTCCCCGTCATCACCGCTTTCGCCCATGTCCAGCGCAGCCGCGATACCGAAATCGACCAGCGCGGCCCGCCGCGCGTCCTCGTCCGTAGCCGGCACAAGATCGATGCCAAGACTCATGCGGTCTTGTAGTGCTTCTGTGCTCGCGGCTTCTTTTTCGCGCGTCTTGCGCCCTGCGCGGAAGGCGGCTCGCAGCCGTCTGTTCTGGGCGTATGGGTCCTCCCAGGCGCGATAGCTCGCGTCCTCGAGCTCGGCGATGCGGTGCGACCGCTCGATGAGCACACCGCGGTCTTCGATCGTCTTCTCGAGCCGCGCGAAGGCGTCGTTGCGGAGGGCGTCTTTCTCTTTCGCGGTTTGTATCTCCCCCAGTCCGTCCATCAGATGACGCGAGGAGACCAGGCTGTCGTTCTTGTCGTCCCCCGTGTCCCGGCGCGTGCCGCCCTCTGTGACTACGTACTCGGAGTTGGCGGGGTCGGTGCGGATCTCGATGACGCCGCCGCAGTCGGCGTGTCGCATGCGGAAGCCCCAGATGGCGGTGCTGTGGTAGGCGCCGACCTTTTTCTTCTCGGCGTTGAACCGCACCCCTTGTCCGACGATGGTGGGCTTGGGACACGTCGCGCACCACACGGCGAAGGGCATCTCGAAGCGCACTGTCAGGATTCCCTCGGTCCGCAGCTTCGAAGCCCGCGCTCCTAGGGCGTGCTTCTTGTTCAGCGCATTGCCTGAGATGGTCCCCTCGACGTCTGGCGGGACGTACCGCCCCATGTTGAAGCCTTGCATCTTGGCGGCGGGCTGTTCAGGACGTGTGTGACGAGGTCTGGCGGTGCGTTATTAGGTGTCGGCCAAGTCGTGCGTTACTAGGTGTCGGCCAAGTCGTCGTGGTAGACGTGCACATTCGAGGGGGCGTTGTGACTGGGTTCCGGTTTGTAATTGTTGGATCGAGAGGAGAGAGGGAACAGGAACTTCAGGTCGCTTCGCTATGTGCCCGCGAGGCAGCTGTGGTACTCATTTCCGTGTATCCGGCGAGGTCTGGATGCTAGTTGGCCCCCATTCACACATGGCTCTGGAGAAGGAAGTAGAGCCGTGGAGGAGAGAATTGATTAATTACCATTACCTAGGTACTTACCCCCACCATGAAATACAAATGGACCCCTAACGCGCCCCGGTAGAACCCCGAACCCCACTAAAAAAGTAGCCAGGGCTACCCCGTTACAGGGGAGCCGTAGAGCGGTTCAATTCCTACTATCGCCTGAACGTATGGTGGTACCTACGACAGATACCTAGGAGAGAATAGATAGATGGAAAACCTAACGTGTAACGATCCCAGTCATAGTCCTGTACCAAAATTGCTCCCTACGCCCCGAGCCCGCTTAGATAGACCGTGAACCAACATGCTTACCGCTCATTCAGCAGCAGCGCAGACATGGACCAGATAGGTATATAGGGAATAGATAAGTATACAGGGAATCGATTACACGGCATGCAGCTGCCTGGGCTTGCCGCCCGCGCACGAGCTGAACTTCCACCAGCGGTTGTGGTAGGCGCCCGCGATGTTGACCAGACCCCATTTAATAGGGGCTGGGATAGGGGGCCAGTTCTCCCACAGGCCGTCCTCGAGCGTGCCGTCGAGGTTGAGCAGGAAGAACGGCACCACGTCGAGCGTGCCGGCCTTGGTCACCGTGCTCTTCCCCCACGTCTTGAACATGAGCGACGCCTCGGCCTCTTCTGGAGAGCCGGGCTTGGGTGCATTCGGGTGATTCGCGAGGTCGGCGATGGTCGAGATCTCGCTGTGGAAGTGTGCCTCGAACGGCTCTTGGAACGACGCCATGATCCGCTTCAGCTCCTCGCCCGAGTAGTCTTTGGGCGACCGTAGCGAGCTTAGGTATTTCTCGAACTCGGCCAGACCCGGCAGGAAGGCCTCTGGAGAATGTCATTGGCATGGATGCCCACTATTCAGCTCGGCTGGACGATTCTTACCGTGTTCCTTGTGAGTCTCCTCCCAGATGGTCTTGTCGTCCAACACGTCCTCCACACGGGTGAACAGCGACTCCTCCTCGTCATCATGGTGCGACTTGACAAACTTGAACCACGTCAGGGCGTAGCCAATGAAGTCGTTGACGTCGACGTCCTTGACGTTGGGGGCCTGCTGGTAGATGGAGTTGTAGCCGCGGAAGATGGAGTTGTGCAGCAGGGCCATGTGGGTGGCGCCGGTGGTGAAGATGTCCGTCTTCTTGGTCTCGAACTGCGGCGTCGTGATGAGCTTCAGCGGGGCGTCGGCCCACGGCTTGCCCGGGGTGGGCGTGGTGGAAGTCATGAGCAGCGGGGATCGCGTGATGAAGAGGCCGATGAGGATGGGGATGGCGAGGAGGATGGGCCGGTTGAGCAACCTGCGTCGTTCCGCGTTCATCGTGAATGGGGGATAGAAAGGGACTGTCGCACCGGGGCGCGCGGGCAGCAGCAGGGCGTTTGTATACCTAATTCTGGGGATCGAGGGCGTGGTGTGGTGTGTTGGTTCATTCCGCGATTGGTAAAAGAATGGTGCGCATTGGTTGAGCTGGCTGGTAGCAGTAGGTAGTGTAGCATGCCTGACGTAGCATCGTGCTATATCATGCCACCCGACTGCTGTGACTTGATGGCACAGCGCTGTATCAGATTGCGCTAGCTACCTGGGTAGTGCTACTAAGTAGGGGAGCGCATGCCCTACTATGTTATGTACGCTGTGCTTACATGCCCTATTTAGTACAGCTGCGATGTACTCCACAGCTTCCGATTGGCCATTCTATACTACCCAAGAGGTCTGATGAGACCTTCAACTTCCGTCCTTCGTTCGGAACTACTATATCAGAGCCTTCTCAATGAGGTCGGATCGAAGCAAACAATGCATCTCACTGCAAATAGGTAAGCAGAAATAAGCCATTCTCAGCTAATAGTCTCAACAGTTCGACATATACTTATGGCTCTGTCGGTATCTGTCTTAATGATTAGTAATCGCGTCATCTGTCGACCCGTTCTCTTTCAGCCAAGCCTCCGACGACACACACTATCGAATCTAGATCCAGGATGCAGAAGCTGGAACGAAAATGCCATAAATACATACCTCATAATGTGATATTATTGGTACACAGACTCTGGTCTCGAGTCTATAATAGGTGGTCGGGAATAAATACATGTTGTCGAGGCGGTGCTGCGGAATGTCTTTATACTTTAAGTATTCGTCAATAAGCCACTTACTACCTTATCTATTGCGGGGAGACGGATGCTGACACATTCTCCAAGCTAATAAACCCTCGGGAATACCCAACGAAGGATTCCTGAGCTTAGAGATAAATATACGTGACCTTCCTACCCTTACAGGTAGTTCCCGTCTGTCATTCCCGGAGTTTGGAATCTCCATTTCCTATTTTCAGTGTCTCGAGACATTAGTGTATGATTACTTACTCGAAGCATGTCAAGCTTCACTGCCGCAGTCGTGCTCGCCAAGCCAAAGGACAGGGACGAGGTCGGGAGCTACTGTACAGTAGGCAGGCAGACTAATCGGCCGCTTGGCCGGTATCCATCCATCCGGGATGGATCTGTCTTCGCCAACCCCGCGCTTACATATGCACCATCCACGCAGCGCTACGCTACAGTAGTAATAGATCGAACGAATGAGTCCTCCCCAAGGGCGCGCACGACCTTGGCGGGGCTGGGCTATTCCCGCCTTTGTGATGGAGAGGAAAGCGGTTAGCTATGACCGAGAAGTGACAGGTAGCAAGGTTATGGTTTTTACGGTTAGGCGAGGAGTGATCGAATCCCGAGGAGATGGCGATTGCCGGTCATCTAACGGTGCGGCCGCGCATGCGATTGATTCCACACACGACACATAGCGAAGCAGGCAACAAGCGTGATATGTATCATGTCGTCCGACCATCCCCGCATTCATACAGGGTACATATGTCAGGGAGTGAGGTGAGGAGCTGAGAATTATTTTCTTTTTGGAAGGAGAGATGCCTCCAGACTCGTCTCCGCTTTGGGAAAAACCAAGACCGCGTGTGTGAGGGGGATGGGATGGAATGGGGGGATCTTGGTTGGTCGATACGAAATTGCATTTGAGTGATAGGGATATATAAAGAGAAGGGGAGGCCCATTGTTCGATGAAATATGTTGTCGGAGTATCTATCCCAAGCTCGATCCCATATCAAGTCGTAGGGTACACTATCTTGAATAGAATATCTATCACTATTCCTTTGTTACGAGTACTTACTATTCCCATATATATATATATATATATATATCTTCACCATGGCTGAAGGAGGATGCTTCTGCGGAAAGGTTCGCTACACGGTTGAGGGACAACCCCTAGGAAAGGTTGGTGCTACTACACCTACCTATATACTTCATCCATTCTTACCCTGAGCGAAGGACCCAGACTAACGTGGACGCGCAGGCGCTCTGCCACTGCTACGACTGCCGCAAGATCACGGGCAGCACGTACAGCACCAACATCATCGTGGGCGGGCCCAGCTTCAAGCTGGTGTCGGGCACGCCCAAGAGCATCGGCAAGAAGGGCGACTCGGGCAACGAGATCGTGTCGCACTTCTGCGGCGACTGCGGGTCGACGCTGTGGCGCGACGGCGTCTCCTTCGGCGACAGCAAGGTCATCAAGGTCGGCACCCTCGACGACGTCGACGCCCTCGACAACGCGCTCCCCGCCATCGAGCTCTTCGCCGAGCACCGCGTCAGCTGGGTCTCGCAGATCCCGGGCGCCCTGCAGAAGACGGCCATGTAATTAGAGCAAAGTTGATTCGGCGTGCTTGATTGACTACTTGTTTGGTGTGAGCGGGCGTGAATGGCGTGTGTCTACCTACCTATGGGTTGAGAAGACGGTGGGCGGTGGCGTTGGGTTGTGATACCATAGACGTCAGGCGCTGTTTGGGAACCGGTGTTAGTGTAGTTAAGAATCAGAAAAGGGGTGAATTCCCGCCCCATTGAAAAGACGACGAGAAGTTGTATTTCGAGTGTGAGATGGCTTTCGTTGATGTTGTCATTTCGATCAAGTATTGCCTGATTTGGCAGAACAACCAACGGCCGTAGTAGTGACGGTCAAGTTAGATGTTCAAGTCTGGGTAGGGAAACGTAGATAGACAGAATAGCCCAGCTTCTGGGCCGGCTATCGTAGTCTAATATTGTGTGTACTTCTCAATAGTCTGGCGTTATTTCTGGAAGCTGTACACAAAGTACTCGCTCATTCGTCTCTCAGGGTCCTGTCCTATCCCAGCGGCTTGAACGCTGCGGGCTATTCCACGCCACCTCCTTTCCCGCTCGTCTCCGTCATCACAAACCCGGGTTAGTGTCATGTTAGTAGAGAAAATGCCCGTATTGCTGCAACTAAGATCACTATGTGGATTAGCAGCTGTGAAAACGGTGGAGGAGAATAGTGTCGCTTTGGGACTAACTCCAACTTCGTAGTTACCGTACTCATTTCCAGCTATGATGGAGGAGACGGATATAGCCCGGTGAAAGCGTATTATTCTTCCCGCATTTTGATACTGGGTACTTAGGTATGATGACTATTAGTGTAAGTATCGCGATGCACGGTCCATAGGTAGTGCTAGGTTGGTACCAGATGGAAGATCTACAGAAGATGTCTCCTATAAAATTACACAGATGCTAAGCTTTTTTCGCGGGATGATTTCTGCCAAGTTGGGTTAGTTCGGTCGCATTACTTGCAGTTTGTCTTTCAAGCTTTTATCTATGGCTGTACTAGGATTAGCGGTGATGGTGGTGACACGCTAGCCAATGGCAGCCCAAAGAGACACGGTGGATCCTTGGCTGGTGTGGTGGTCTGCTGTTATTTAGGTAATTTGCTTATTTTGTAGGACTCACTTGGAAATAATACTTGATAAAAGTCTTTATGCAGGGAGAGGGATGGATCATTTATTCCCGTTCACTGCTTGCTGGCTGCACATGACGGATCTGCATGGGCGGGAGGGATTGCCGATTGCCAGCCCGTGACTTCATTACTGCGTCTTGTTCGACGTGATGGTTTGTTTCGTTTGAAGATCGGAAACGCATGCCGTGGGCTGCTTGTGGATAAGATGGAACGCGCAATCCGACAAGAGGCCAGTAGCGTGCGGCGTAGGATGGAGTGTCGAATTTAGCGATGCCAATCTGAGGGAGCACTGCCACACGGTCATACTGCGGCTTCGTATCAGCTTCTGTTTCCATCACTCCATCTCGATCCTTACGTACAGTGCACAGACCGTATACTATAGTACATGCAACGAATAGGGATTGTTGACAGGTAATTTATTCACTGGTTCAATTTGTGCAATAAACATCTTGTCATAGATTTATCAAGTTATTATTCCATCAACCAATGTAACTACTAATAAGAGTATACAGTAAGTAAGTCGAGGCTCCAATTGATTTGAATACATGTATACTAGTATAGGTCAGCCTGGAGTACGGAGTATACAGTGCGTGTTAGGTGCTTGTTATCTTGGCCCCAGTGGATCCGGCCAGGCGCCGTGTCAGGTACGGGACCCAGTATAACGCGTAACTGTCATGCTAGACGGTGGCTTGGCTCCAGATCGTAAAAGTCTTGGCCCCTTTAAACGTGCGTCAGCCCAGCTTTCAGACAGCCCATCAATTCTCCCCTCCCTCGTTATTCCTTATCCCTGGTTTGCTTCTTTGCCTCTTCGCCCGTTCGCCTCTTTGTCCCGTCGTGGTCCTCCCGTTTGACGAAATAGAACAACATTAATTACAAAAACACTGCTACAACACAGACATTCTTTGACCGGCCCGGGAACCAATCTTGTTCCTTCGGCGTGCCAACAGACCATCTCTCGTTCTGGTCTTTTTGTCCCTTCCACTTGAATCTAGCCAAGCGGCTGCATTGATTCCCTCACCTAACTTACACACGGCTGGTCCAATTCGGTCGCTACCTTACCATCCCCAATCCCGACGACGAGGAGACGACGAGCGTTCGACCCCTGTATTGATTGATATCTTATTTCCATCACCATGAAGTTGTCTGCGGTCCTCGGGGCTGCCGCCCTATCCGGCGCCGCCTCTGCTGCCAGCTACGATACCATTCCCGATATTAAAATCTACGGCCAGCACTTCTTCTACACCAACAACGGCTCGCAATTGTAAGAGAATTTGCCTCCCCTTGTCCCGTGTCCTATACTCTGTCCGTTCTGACCCCGTGCGACAGCTACATGAAGGGTGTCGCCTACCAAGAGGATTTCTCTCCTAATGGCTCAACCAACGCCAACATCAAATACACCGACCCTCTCGCTGACAAGTCCAAGTGCGCCCGAGACATTCCCTTCATGAAGCAGATCTTCACCAACATCATCCGTGTCTACGCCATCGACCCCACCGCCAACCACGACGACTGCATGGAGCTGCTCGCCGCCAACGACATCTATGTCATTGCCGATCTCAGCGAACCCGGTACCTCGATCAACAGCGACGATCCCGAGTGGAATGTCCCGCTCTACCAGCGCTACGCCTCCGTCGTCGATTCTCTGCAGAAGTACAAGAACGTCGTCGGTTTCTTTGCCGGTAACGAGGTCGTCCAGGCTGCTAACCAGACTGCCGCCTCGGCCTTTGTCAAGGCTGCCGTCCGCGATACCAAGGCCTACATCAAGTCCCAGAAATACCGCAACACTCTTGGCGTTGGATATGCCACTGCCGATGTGCCTTCGAGAGATGAGCTGGCCCATTACTTTGCCTGCCAGCCCGAGGACGGTACCGACACCAGCATCGACTTCTGGGGTTACAACGTCTACTCCTGGTGCGGTTTCAGCAACTACGAGAAATCATCATATGGCGAGCGTGTCGACTTCTTCAGCGACTACCCTGTTCCCGCCTTCTTCGCCGAGTACGGATGTATCGAGGGTATTCCTGGCGGCCCTACTCACAGACCCTTCACCGAGGTCGCGGTTCTCTACGGCAACATGACCGAGGTCTTCTCTGGTGGTATCGTGTACCAGTGGTTCCAGTCTACGAACAACTATGGCCTTGTCCAGATCGAGAACAACGAGGTCAAGCCCGAGCCTGACTTCACCTCCTTGATGAGCCAGCTCGCCAAGGTCAGCCCCACCATCACGGCCTCGAGCGCATACAAGCCCACCAACTCGCCTCCCGCGTGCCCGACTACCGGTAGCTCGTGGGCCCCTGTCGCCTCCCCTCTCCCGCCCCCGGTCAATGCTGCGCTCTGCGACTGCGCCATGAGCGCCCTGACCTGCACCATCGATTCCGATGACGCCGATTCTTACGGCGCCGAGTTCGGTTTCATCTGCGGTGAGGAGGATGGCAAATACTGTGTTGGTATTAACCACAACGCCACAACTGGCGATTATGGTGCCATCTCGGGCTGCACGCCCAAGCAGCAGCTCGCCTTCGTCGCGAACCAGTACTACAACGCCCAGAACTCGGCCAACAAGGCGAGCGCTTGCAGCTTCAATGGTCTTGCCTCGACCCAGAGCCCCAAGACTGCGGCCACCTGCACCAGCCTGCTTCAAGCTGCCGGTACCGATGGTGCCGGTTCAGTGGTTTCGCCCACTGGCGGTGCGAGCAGCACCTCGGACAGTGCCGCCGCTCCCAACAGCCTTTCTCTCCCTGGTGTGTTCCACGTCGGCGAGACCTTCTTCGTCGTCTACGTCGTCACCGCTCTGGTGTCGGGAATTGGCATGCTTGTACTATAAAAGTATATATGGATTTAATAATGCCGAGAGTTGGATATTGGGTTAAATTTCCCCGTATATAGGTAACCAAAAGATTAATGCAGCATGTGTACTTCTGTATTAACAAGATTTATTTATGTCATATGATTTCCTTAGCTAAGGTGCGGTCGCCGGTCTTGAAAGCCCTGGTCGAGGTCGATTCAGGCAACAAAATACATGCGATCTGACCTTGGGTCAGGTCTAAGGAATATGACGCGGCGTCATGTAATTTGCGGAAACTAGAAACTAGTGTACAAACGAGCCATGATTTATTTTACTCACTAAATCCCAGTCTACAAAAAACTCATCACTGGTTTATATCTGACTTGTCATGACATGTTCAAATATCAACAACAGGCAAGAGATTTCTGAAGTTTAATGCCCCAACACTTCATTCACTCTAGACGGTTCGAGTGGCGATGGCTTGTATGGCAAGTGGTTCATAATCGAATAAACTTTTGACATTATAACTGGGCTAGATAGATGAGCGGGCTTATACCAACGACGAAGGGTAAAGGGTAGAAGTGTGTGTCGTCGGTAGGTAGGTAGGGAATTATCGGGGGTGCATATAACATAACAACAGCACCATTTCCAGTTTTCATAACTTCGTAACCCTCGCTTACGCTCCATCTCCGACTCTAAGTAGATAGATGCATTCTTAGCTTAGGGAGGTATGTATGTGCCTGGCTGCCTGCGTACCGGCACTTCGTTCTTACTACCTGTTTCCTTCTTATTTCGGCACAGACACAGACAGCTGATACGTCTCGCCAGGACGAATACCCGTGAACCTCGCCTCGGGCAACACGGCATCGCCATATCTCACAACGACCTCGTCCACATCAGCCCGGCGGATATCGACGAGGAACGTGGCGCCGCGGAACAGCCGCTTGACTTTCATGCCATCCCAATGCCGCGGCATCTGCGGCCGAACCGTCAACCCGTCGGCGTCGCCGCGGAGCCCGCATAGTCCCTCGATGAAACACCGGTACGCCCACGACACGGTGCCCGTGTTGAACAGCTGGCTAGACCGTCCGGCCGTGCGGGGATACTCGCGCCACGCGCCGCGGTAGTAGTTGGGGATATAAACCGGCAGCTGGCCGCGGGCGCGATAGTCGGCGTCGTCTGGGCCGGGGACCATCTTGCGCAGGACAGCGTACGCGCGATCCGCCTCCTCTCCGCCGAGGGCGTAGAGCGCGTGGATGTAGAACACGGCCGCGTGATTGTACACGGACCCGTTTTCCGCGGAGCCGGGGTACTTCTGCGTGACGCGCCCCACGTCCTCGCGCATGCCGCTATACGGCGGCGCGAACATCAGCGTCCCGAACGGCGTCGACAGGTGCGCGTCTACGGCGGGGAGCATGGCGTTGATTTGTGACCGAGACGCCGCCCCGCTTAGGATCGCCCACGTCTGTGGGTTGAGCCAGATGCTGCCCTCGCGATCGCTGGCGACCCCGAAGATCACGTCGTCGTCCGTGATGCCGCGCGCGAACCAGTCACCGTGCCACATGTGCTCGTTCGCCGCTGCGTTAACAGCCTCTGCACCAGCCGTGTATTTCGCCGCTAGATCGTCGCGTCCTTGGTGCGCGCACACCTCGGCCCACAGCTTGCACGCGAACCCCGTTGCGAGCGTCAGCCAACCCGATACCCCCTTCCCTTTGTATCCGACCATGTTCATGGGGTCGCACCAGTCGCCCTGGGCGATGTAGCTCAGTCCGCGGTGGTCGCGGGCCGTCAGCAACCAGTCGACGGCGCGCGAGATGCGCTCAAAGACAGTGCGCGTGGTGCCGCCGCCGTCGCGGTTCGCGACAGCCTCGGAGAGAACCCCATAGTCGCCCGTCTCGGAGAGATATGCCTCTAGCGCCACGGGCAGCCACACGCAGTGGTCCGTGTGCGGGATCTGGTTGATGTACTTCAGCTCCGCCTCGGGAGATAGTAGGATGCCGTCCGGCATGGCGCCCGTGGCCTCGTCCTGCTGCGCCAGCGCCGTCACCAGCGCCCGCCGCGCCACCGCCGCCCCCGCTCCTCCCACGTATGACATCCCCATGTTGTCTTGCAGGTAGTTGCGCGTCTGCGGGTCTGTTGTCAGTCGATTCACGTCCCCGTGGTAGTAGCACTGGCGCGGCAGCCAGTGGTTCACGAAGTTGTCGAGCGCTGCGTCGGGGGTCGAGATTTGGAGGCATCCGGCTCCCTTGGCGATGTACGCGGCGTACTCGCCCGCGCATCGCGCAAACCCGGCTTTACTGAGGTACCGCGTCTTCATCACGCGTATCTCGGCGTCGTCGAGCGCGGGTCCTAGCAGGAAGCGTAGCGTCTGCGACCCCGAGGGCTGTAGCGTGAGTCTGTATTGCACAGCTGCGGCAGGCGTCTCGTACCGCGCATCGCTACGACCGAGCTCGTCGTGGTCAACGATGGCCGACGGCGCGTGGAGTCCGCCTTCCCCTTCAAAGGCCTCCTGCATCACCTCCCACGACGCAGGCGGTGTTTCGCACAAGAAATACGTCTTGTCCTTCAGCAGCTTGTTCTTGAAGTAATCCTCCGCCTTCTGGTACGGAGTGATACTACTTGCGACGACGCCGCCCAGGTCGGCGCGCCACTCGGCCGACTGGTTCATCCACGACATGTACCCAAAGGGGAAGTAGGGGTAGACGCTGATGTTCCTGGGGGTATCGGTCAAGTTGGTGACGGCGACGGTCCACAGCTCGGCGACGTCGTGCGTGGGGATCACGAGGGTCATCTCGACGCGCAGGCCCAGGTTCTCGACGGTCCAGCGGACGTCGCTCTTGCCGGCCGAGAAGACGAACTTGTCCGCCTTCGCGCGCACGGGCTCGTGAGGCGCCGAGAACAATAGCCCCGTGTCTTCGTCCTTCACGTACACGAACCGCCCCGGGTGGTGCGCGTAGTAGTTCTGCTCCGGCTGCATGAACGTCCGCGCCTCTAGGTTCGGCGCATGCGTGTACTTGGCCGGCTCCGGCTGCATGAACTGTGCTGTCGCGTATCCCCGGCACGTCACTTGGATCATCATCTGCTGGTTCCACAGGAACGCGCCCGCCTTGGGCATCGCCGTAGCGCTCGACAGCTCGTACCGCGAGCCGTCGGCCGTTGGACGGCAGAGAGGCGTGGCGTTGCGGATGCCGTTGGCGCCATTGCCATTGCCATTGGCGCCATTGCCGTTAATACCATTGGTGCCGTTGGTGCCGTTGGTGCCATTGGTGCCGTTAGCACCGTGGCTACGGGCCCCATTGACCCCATTCCGTGAATTAGTCGCCATTCGTAGTAGTCAGTTAGTGGGTTGGTTGGTGGTTGTCGTTGGCCGGTCCCGTGGTGGTCCCGAGATCTGCCGAGTCCGGTTCGGGGGGCGTCGGAAGGATAGAACGGGCTGTTTGTAGTCCCGACTTGGCACTCCTCTCGACCCTCAGGCAGGCGCCGGTTCGAGATCAGTAGTGCAGGAGGAGGACGATTCCAAGATTCCTCTCGGTCCGAATGGGAACGGAGTCGTACGGCGAGAAATAAAAAGGGGAAAATAGAGAGAAAAAGAAACAATCGCTCACTCCCCGACCGCCGGATGGGAAAGAAGACATGGCTCACATTTTGTTCCTTGGCTCGGTAGAAGAGAGCAGAGCCAACGTGGAAAACGACGAGGGCACAGCTACCTACCTACCCAGCTAGCTAGGTAGCGTAGCGAGCAATCTTACCGACCTCCTATCTGCGTACCTGGCTGCGGTACCTACCGCACTGCTGCTCCCAGCGAGCCAGCGTCCTCTCTTCTGCCGCGTGGGCATGAGCCGACGGTGCCGGCGCCGCCACCGGACCGCGGATGCAAATTTGGTACAGTAATTGACAGCGCCAATCCCTGATGCCTAGCACGGCTAGCACGGGAGAATGCTGCGGGTAAAGAGGTGCGGTGAAGGCGACGTCCAATCGCCTCGGTCACCTCGTTGGACCGGGCATCCTTGGGTCCCCTAACCCAATCGCTAGCCTTGGAGTATCGGTCAGCTGACTCCACTGAGGTGCTGGTCCCGTAACGTTAGACTGGGGTTCCCGTCGATGGGACGGGCGGCTCGCTGCTTACAGCAGTCATGCTGCTGCTGCCGCTGCTGTGCGTATCATCTGTTGTTGGTCCTCTCCCTGTCTGTGCCTCTGAGTCTGTGCTGCTTCTTGTTGGTGTGCTGCGTGTCCTGTCATAAGTCGTGGCGTGGGGGGCGTGTGATCCTGATGTAGAGATGCCGTCTTCTTGTGCAGCGGTCTCCCGAATGAGGTAGGTCGTGTGTTTGGGGGGTCTGTCTGACCTTTGACAAGTTTTCCAATTTCACGATGCCGCTCGTGGGGTTTTGGGGTTTGGGAATTGGAGTCGGTTGGGGGGATGGGGGGATGGGGTCGATCTGTTTGTTGGTGTGGCTGCCGCTAGGCCCACTATGGTGGCTTGGGTTACCCCGAACCATGACGTAACTTGTGCCTGTATACCTACTGACCGCGTAGGTACTGTACCTACCTACATACATATACCTACTCAGGCTCCGTATAGTTCGCAGGATGGACCAAAGAAGACTGATGGGACCAAAACAGTTGTTGTATTTGTGTTCGTCTCTCCACTGTGGAGAGTGGTGTGTAGCTATCTATATAGTACGAATTACTACCACACTGTACCTTCCCAATCTAACTGGACCAACGAGATATCGGTGTACTGTACCTAAACCACCCCACAAGATACATGCCACCAGGTGATCAGCAAGGTGGTGGAGAACCTCGATTGGTTTCAGAAATATATTATATTGCACTTCGGATAAAGAGCTGGAACAGGTAATTCTTGGCGTATTGCGAAGATGTATGTTGTAAGACCATACCAGCCACACTGCTCGTATTAGACGCAATACTATACCTACTTACAGTACACGATAACTTAGCCCAGGCTTCCGATAGGTAAATCCGCCTATTAGAACGGTCTAACTCCTGTGCAGACATGTAAGCCATTATTCAAGGCACCGTCATTAGCCATTGCATAGCTCGCTTGCTACTTTGGGGTGCCACAGCAGCTACTATACGTCTGCATTCTATTGTGTTCAGGCGTTATGTCGGCCAGATCAGCATATTGCATCCCGGAGCGTGCCATCGATGCACACGGGCATGGTGGTTCTGTGTCTCGGTGCTTGTAACAATGCAGAATGCATCATCGTATTTCGTGGCTCGTGTACATAGAGATAGGGTATGTGCTGATTTATGACAAGTGCCGCAGCCGGTAGTCATGGGTTTACAGTACAGCTTGACCGCCTACACAACCTTCTAGGTATAAGTGCTAGCTATTCCGTCTATTTATAGAAGATGCGATAGTGACATATACACCTCTAGATGTATACCAAGCCATTATCTGTAACTGCGTAGGTGCATTCCACTAGGAACCTCGGGCCGGCCAACAGCAATTTCTTCTGGGCTGTCGATGAATTCCACGTCTAGCTTTGCAATAGTATCGTGTTAGTTTGTCGTCATGCTCCGAAGTCGGTTGCAGTGTCTCGGATAAGGGGCAGAATAAATCCTGTCGTGCACAGACCAGTCATCCCAGCTTAGCTCACATGTGCGGCTAATTACGGCATGTTGTAGAGATAGAAAACACAGGATCGGATACATCCTCAGACACCTTCGTAAACGCCGCCCAAATACCGATATGATGAATACGGGGGTCTCCTACTAGGTTAGGGGTCTTTGTTTGCGCAACTCGTAACATTCCTTCATAAAGATGCCTATATCCATTTTTTAGATTTTCTTCTTATAGAGGCACATTTTTGGGCATATAGATCTATTAATTATTAATTGCTGTTAATTTAATGCAAATATGCATGCTCTTATATTATATTTAAAACGTGATATCAACTACGGCGGAAGAGCCCCGTCGTCGGAAGAGCCACATCGGAAATCAAGAAATACCATTCTCTTTGGTGAGCTAGAATATAACCCCATCTTACAAGTTAGCCAACAGGTACAGATATTGTCACAAGGACATATGTTCTGGACTTGGGAATACCTTCATTCCTAATGTTCTAATAATTGGCTACAGCGTCAAAGGCTCTTAAGGAAGGAAAGTTTCCTACGAGCCTTAACTAGCCTTTATACAATATATATACAGAAGATCTATAGAGAAGATTACGAGACAGGTTGATAATGTGCCACAACTAGAACGGCCCTCACAAAGCAATGAAAAGTTTAAGATCCCTTGCATAGAAGATTAAATCCGCGATCATATTGTATATTCTCCGATTAATATTGAATTAGTACGAGTGACAATGAGCAAGGGGGTACATTACTTAGTCCCTTACTTATATATTATATATATCTGTAGAGATAAAGTAAAGAGGGATAGGAGCGGTTGATGGAGACATTTGTGCTACTCATCGCGCTTCCGCCTCTTTTGGTAAATATACCATTACGTTCCCCAGTTGTATTAGTGGTTATTATATACGTTGATTGCATAAGGACTTCCTGCTTCCATTCCCAAGACCGCAAACCTGAATATAACCACATGGCCTGAGTCAATACAAGTGCTGTCTTGAGTCTCATGGTATGATTTAACAGTCAAGAAAATTTAGCGGAAATTCGTATTGAAAAGCTATCAGCATGGAAAATCCTAACTTGGTAAGCCGAGGAGTTGGAGCAAAATGAGCTGGGCGAGGACCCAATCAAGACTGTCACGAACCAAGTATGCGGTAGGCAATAGACTCTTGTTGTTGCATGAGGGACCTCAAGGCTACGTGAGGCTGACCTAGATACATATACAGGAGTCTCTTTGTCTCCATGCCTTGTGACAACGCTTGATAAACGGACCCCCATTCGGACCCGGGGACCAGGTTCAAGCGAGGGTATAATCGACCGTATGTACTGACTATCTTTTTGAGACAAACGACTAGGGAGTCTTATTCTGAGTTATAGTATACCAGGAGTGAAGGTGTAGTGTGTAAGAACATCTAATGAGTAGTTGCAGACTGTCGAATGTGGTAAATGAATGACAACTGGATAAGTCCGTATGATTAAACAAACGTCCGGAAAATACGAAATGCTTGCCATGGTATTCAATAAACGACTCCCCAACTCTCTGCGCATTTCAATCTACCTCTTTTTCAATAGGGACAGTTATTACCTGCTCTCCTTCTCACCAGTATTTTCTGAGTCGGAGACATAGAGACAAGTTCGCTTCTATATATGGCCTGATGGTTGTCCTCTCCCGGGAGGAACCGAAGGTCATATTCAGTGAGTAACTTGACGAAGACCATCTTGATGACAAGACTGGCAAAGAAGCGTCCAGGGCAGGCTGTTCGACCATACTGCGTACACAAAAAAACACGTTAGTCAGGATCTCAAAGCTCCACGATTATACGACATAAGGAAACTAAAGTAGTAGGGACGGGAGACTTTTATACACACCCCAAAGCCAAGGGAGATACGCGAGGCTGCTGAGAAGTCGAAGTCCTTAGTAGTAGGGTTATCCAACCCCAGTGTCTGTTTCTCACGATACGACCGCAACGCATCAAACACCTCCGGATTTGGCGTGTGCTCGGGGTCATTCATGATCTCAGATATCATCATGGCTGTATATGTACCCTCGGGGACGCGAATACCATTACGAAATGTGTGTGGCTTCTTGAAGAGGCGCTTCATGCCTAGATGGTTTGTAGGCGATGTGCGCAAGGACTCACGTAATGTGCTGTCGAGCTTATGTAGACGATCGTATGGCATGTCGCTCCACCCCTTAGCATCGACAGCTACAGCCTCGATTTCAGTACGCAGCTCGTCTGTCAGTAACCCGTCCTGTGATTTGTCCGCAGCCATGATGTCGTACATTGTATCCAGAACTCGAGATAGCGTCGTATGCGTAGAGGAAATGACGAGAACGACCAGGGCGTTGGCGATGGAGACCGGGTTGCGTTCCCTGCCTTTGGTGCTTCCTACGAGCCAGCTGAGCGTGTTTGTGTCTTCTTCCTCTGTGCTATCCGTCAGGTTCCAAGCGCCACTGTCGTTAGCTTCAAGAAGTTCTTGGATCTTGGGGGATAGGATTTCTCTGATCCTTTGAGCACAGCGATGGCTTTTCCAGTACGAGGGCAGAAATAGTGATACGATGGATTGCATGCGATATGGAACGATAGAAAGGGACATTCTAGTTTGAACCGCTATAGAGAGTCAGGAATAAATAGGATATAGAAATGAATGGAAGTGTTGCTTACCGAGTTCAGTCAAATCGAATGAAGCATCAAGCCATTCAGGGTCTTGAGAAATTGATGGGCCGACGAGTACTGATGCAGTAACTTGGGCAGTGATCCTCTTGAATAAACTGTAAGGGATCACCTCAACCCAATCATCTGCCTGCGGAAAGCATTCTTGGTATGCAGATGTTACAATTTTCTCTAGTATTGGCGTTAGTACTGGAAGTTTTGGAGTCAACCTCCGCTGAAGGACAGAATGATGAAGCGTGTTATGTAGCATCAAGTTCATGACAGAGGATTTCCCAAACTCATTTACGAGAGCTTCGGTAGGACTAGCGATTGTGGTTGGGAGGGTTGAGAGTTCGGCGAGAACATTATACGGAAGAACAACAACGTTCCCGTCCGTGCGAATGAATTGGATAGGTTGGTCTTTGAACTAAATCACGGTACAATGAGCGTTGATCTTGCTAACAGAAGGTTTCCCTTACCTTTTGATAGCTGTCTCTGCAAAGACGTGATAGCCTTCTAGAATAATGAAAATTAAGAACGAATCGAGGTGCTAGTGCCGAAAGGTCCCCTGCGATAGGATAATTCTGGGTAGACTTCCAAATCCCTACCGTGTCCATTAGGTAGTAACAGAGCAGGATAACTGGAACAATCCAGTACGGATTGATGCTTGCTTCCATGATTGGGGGGCTGGATATATTGAGGGGCGTGATACAAATATTTCAAGACTTTTAGTCTATCGAGTTGTAAAGGAGAGACATATGTATACTATATTCAGAACGGTATTGATCAACATCGACATAACGAAACTGCTAGCGGTTTTCATTGAGTGCTTCGAGGCTCGTTGCGTGTAATTAGTAACTCGCGTCCGCTGTCACACGGACCAAGCCAGGTGCCTACGCCTGCCAGCCTTCCGTCCAGACATACAGCCTTCCGGCAAGACACGCAGCCTCAAGGAGCCGCAACTATTGGTCGGCAATTATCACAGGACTTGTAAGAGTCATAGGAACCTTGTATTGCGGACTAGATCTAAGACAGCCAAAGGAGAGGTAATAGCTAGATACCTAAGGCGCCAGCCTCCGGGCTGTCTATAAATATGAGGCGTAGGTCGAGGTTGCATCGAAGGATGGATTTAGAAGGCAAAAGGACCCTTTAGATCTAAAGAGAATTATTAGTTGAATAGAACACTGTTCCAAGCCCTTATTACATAAGCCCTTGTCACATCCGCTATCACATGGACTTATAATATGGACTTGGAAAAGTGTGGGAGCTCTAGAGAAGTTTCACGCAATGTACCGATGCCGGGGCACGCGTTTTCGCGTGGTGTATAGTACAGGATCTCGGGGGGCAAGGGGCTATTGGTGCATGTCTCGGCTGTGTATACCTACAATAAGACTTATAGGATGGAGAGTATGTCGGCGGTAAATTCCACTGAGCACAACAGCTTCTCTGGTTCCCTCCATAATAAGCGAATATTAGTAGGAAGAATCGTCTGTGGCGCCAAAGAATGAGGGGGTTAAATCTAGTAGAAAGGAGGACTGTCTACTGGGAGTTGCCTTGGTTAAGTTGCCTAGTCTGTCTAATGGCAATTCCGAGTCAGCCCATATGATTACCAAAGAACCCCAATTATATTTCTGTGATGATGATCGAGATACTTCCAAAGCTGCCTACCTTCACTAAAAGGTCTAGGGGGCTCGCTTGGGTGTCCAGTCTTATCAGTTAGGCATAGCCAGAGTGGAGGTATGTCCAAACATATTTTTCTTCCCACACCCAAAAGTTGCCGCCAGAAACGTTTGCTTTACAACCAATGCCGCCATTCCACACGATGTCGATCCGGAGGATCCGCGATGTACGCTGGGAGATGTGCGGTGCAATAACCGTTTAATTGGACGATAAATGACTGCAGTTCCTATCGTGGGGATACACAGGGTTTTTGATCATATGGATATTTATTTTTATAGTCGCATAGTTAAGGGGGTGGCGCATAGCGATCATCTCCTTTTCAACTTTCTAATTTGCTCGAGAATACCTATCTCTACGTGTACCCAGCACAGACATCCTGATAGACGTTCTGCTCGAGCGCGGCGGCATTAGTGGGGATGTAGTTAAGGTAAGTGGCATACGAGTAAGTCCAGCGCGGGTCATTCAACTCCGTCTTCCAGGTCCAGTAGATCCAGCCCGCCATGCCGGGCTTCTCGTATAGCTGCTGCTGTGCAGTCCAGAACTTCTTGAAGAAAGCGGCGTCCTGCCACTCGACGCCGCTCGTCATGCTCCACTCGCCCGTGATGTCGAAGTTCTCGCCGCCCACGACACGCGAATCCCTGCAGGCGCTCTGCATCAGTGCGGTACGGTCTCCGTTGTTACTGACCCCAAATCCGATGTAGTTGTGGTCGTCGAAGCCCGTTAGGCTGTCGGCCGCTACAGCGGAGTTGCTACGCGGGTTGCCCGACGACCATTTGGACGACATGAACTGCACATGTAGCTTGCGGTTGTTCGGCACGCCCAGCGCCGCCTCGGCGGATCGCACGGCCTGGAGCGCACCAGGGTAATACGTGTTGATCATGCCTGGCACCTGGCCGGGGGCCGGGTACCGCCCGCCGCCGTCGTGCATCGAGACGGGCTCGTTGAGCACCTCGATCATACCGACGGTTGAGTACGCGGGGTTCGTGTGGATGCGGTTTGTCATCCACGATAGCCACTTCTCGGCGCGGCCGTAGTTGTAATCGTTGTAGAAACCCGCGGGGTTCGGGTTCTGGCCCGTAAAGACATCCTGCTGCTGGCCGCCGGGCGCGCCGTGCAAATCAATGATGACGTAAATGCCCAGGTTGGCGGCCTTCTGGACAACGGCGTCGAGGTAGGGGAGCATGCGGTTGCCATCGGCGAAGGGCTCGCTGGCCGTGTCTACGATGGCCGTGTAAGACCAGTACCCAATCGGGATGCGGATCGTGTTGAGCCCGACATCGTGCACTGACTGCACCGTGTCAGGTGTAATCCACGTCGCCCAGTGCTTCTCGAAGGCGGCGTTGCCGGCGGCGCGGTTGTTGCCCGAGTAGTGATCTCGCATGCAGTCAAACTCGCTTTTCGACGAGCCACAGCCCATAACGTTGGGCCACTCGTTAGACATGAAGAAGGGCTCCGAGATCAGCCATGCTAAGACCATGTGAGTCTTTGGAGAGGTCTTCTGTAGTTGAACGGCTGTTATCACTTACACCCGAAGTTGACGCCACGAATCTTGGTTACGCCGCCCGGGAGAGATGGCTGGAACCGCTTGCCGAGTTTCTCGAAACGTGCCGTCATGTTGAAGGCGGCGAGGTTCTGATCCTGGGGCAGCCAGGCGTGGGCGGCGCCCGCCAGGAAAAGGGGAGCAACCGACGAGTAGCGCATCGTGATCTTGAGGGCCTGATGCTTCTCAAACAGAAGATCAATCCATCACTACAGTAGCGTCATCTTCTAGACAGTCATGCGGCCACCCTTCCTTTTGTATCAGCCGTCACCACCATAAACACCACGTGCAGAATGTCGACGTCTTGGGGCTGACGCCATCTCGGTCCGATTAATCGTGCCACGCCCCCACTTTATTTTAGGACTCGCTTGGGCTCACCTACTAAAGTAGGTGCTCGTCACTCAAATAACCAGGTCACTGAAATAACCACTTATATAAGCTATACAACTACATACAAAAATATATACATATATTGCTGCTTTACACAACAACCAGCAGTCGCAGCGCTTTAAAAGTTGAAGTATTAATAGAATTAATTAAGCTGTATACGCGTGTATTATCTGTTTATTTTTCTGATTTTTTTTAACTGAAATAAAAAATTTTATATGAGGTAATTTTTAACAAATCTAGTTTTTTTGCTTTATCTCGCCTAAAAAAAATCAAAAAAATAAATAAACAACACGCGCGTATATAGCTTAATTAATTCTATTAACGCTTTAACTTTTAAAGCGCTGCAACTGCTGGTTGTTGCATAAAGCAGCAATATACCTATATATCTTTTATATGGTCTGCCTGCAAAAAGATACATGGTTATTTAAGTGAACTGGTTATTTCAGTGACGGGCACCTACTTTAGTAGGTGAGCCCAAGCGAGTCCTAAATAAAGTGGGGCATGGCACGGTTATAGGGACAACGTCAAAGCAACCTCTTACGGCCTTCCCTATTCACCACAGCTCTCTCTCGGACTTAGCGACTACCGTTTTGAGTTACGTTCTTCTGCGAGCAGCAGGTGGGTCGTTTTCAAATAGCCAGGCTGATCCTTGCTTAGTGAAGTTAGCTTATCCCGATCCGCTTTTCAATTATCACTCTTCCAACGTCTTGGCTGTTAGCGCAGCAGGGGTTTACTGGTGGTTACCTAACTTAGTATAGCAAGCCTTACAGATTACAGGGAAGGGAATAGCCCGGCAACCGATGTAAGCCTTTCAGGGGTCTGTTACAGAATCTACTGCATAGATGCTGGATTTAGTAGAATATGAGGCGACTTGTAGCACTAACATTCAGAATACTGGAAATATCCCATGATGGCAATGTCCACTTGCTACCTCAAAACATCCAAAATTAAAGGTTGAGTCTTTTGTTTCATTACTCCATAATGCAGAAGCCTTTGACCAAACACGCGTTGGGCAAGGAAGGATTATTCTATGGTTTCAGAAACTGTTGTGGCTTATTGGTGCAGCTCTCAGCTACATAGGTAACTCTAAGAAGGATTGGTGGGCCTGGGGCATAAAAGAAAAAGAAAAGGGGAAGGAAACGAAAAGGGAGCGGGACGGCGCGGCAAAATAAGTCAGTAGCAGCCTTCGTACTGGGTGTTTATTGCATACTATATACCGGGACTATGTAGTACTTCAGAATTGTTCTCGTTGTTTCTATCCAAGTCTCTTGTATTTGTCCACAATACGACAGATGTGGAATAACACACCGCTGCCTCATTTCATTTATTTGTGCCGGATGATAATGTCGACGTGCCTTGATGTTGGAAGCCTCGCGACTTAATATCACCGCCCTATGCCGCTACGAACACGAAACCCGCGCCCGCAGACTCACTCGCACCGTTGTTGACTAAGGATCCATCGCCGCCAACTGTAATATACTTCCCGTTGCTCGAGGCCTTGATGGTATAAACATTGCTAGCAGCTCCAACTTTTGGACGGATCGTGAAACGCTCCCAGGTGGACGCGGTTGCCCGTGCAGCCGAGATAGTGTAGCTGCCGGATGCATCTGCTGTGACGAACTGGTTCGTGCTCTGGAGCTTCAGCGTGCCGGCGTTGGGGACGTAGGCGCTATTGAATACTGATGCGGCTCCCGAGGAACCAGCAGACGCGACGAGATTTGTGTTGCTGCTTGATGCGGCGACGAACTTGCCCGATGACGCTACTTGTATCTTGAAGTTGCCGTAGGGGTTCTGGGGCAGAGCACCGCAGATTGGCGCGCCACCTGGGTTTGGCCTCGTGCCGATGAAGTAGAGCTCATTCGTATATGTGTTGCCAGAGCCTAATGATGTCAGTGACTGCAACTAAATGGTGATCGGAAATTGGAAATGAGAAACATACCCCAACTTGTGATGTTAGCGCTCCACGCTGCGGCTGTCTGAGGATGGGCGTTTGAATAGGCAGCAATGATAACGTTTTTCCTGTTACGATAGGAAGTCAGCGACGGCACTCAGTCCATTGTGGCCAGATGGGTGAGACAAACCATTCGTCTCCAATGGAGGGGTCAACCATTTCAGGCATTGTGTAAGACCAAACGTTATTAACCCATTCAGTGTCGTACATGGCCTAAAACACTTATTAGCCTCAAAATTGACGGTATATGGTAGGACTCCGTAAGTGATCTTACCTCGTTTATTGGCGTAACCGGCAGGATCTGGATCGATGCAATCTCGACTCGTTGGTTTCCCCAGAACAGCCATGCACCGGATTGCCAGTCTTCTACATTGCCCATCGTGATCAACTTGCGCATATCGGGCTCGGGATAGGGGTTGTCACGCGCAGTCTGGCTCTGGCTGGGGTACAAATGCCAGTAGATCTGCGCTGCCTGTTGTTCCGTGGCGACGAGCATTTTGGCGTAATTGACGTAGTCTTGTGACAATGCGACGCTTGCCCATAGCAAAGCACCGTAGTAGCCATTGACGGCCTCCCCGATAGACTCTTGGTCTCGGCTGCCTGCACCATTCGCAATTCCAGATGCCCACGAATGCCCGGCAAACCAATCACGGCATCGTGTGACGGGGAAGTACGGGTCATTTGAAGATGGGTTGATGATGTCTCTGTAGTTCCGAAAACTTGAGTGGCTTGAAATTTGACGGAGAAAGAGTGGACACGTACCTTGCGAAATAGTTGATGGCAGTCTTGTGCTGGCTCAGCCAGTTCGAGTCGAATTTGGCGATCACGGCGGCGACGTGGAGGAAATATCCGTAGTGGAAATGATGGTCATTATAATAGCCATTGCCAAAGTCGACGTACACATTGGTGGCACCAGCCTTATTGACGATTCCGCCCCAGGCCGTCTCGTAAGCTCCAAGTGTGGAGGATGACGACTGGAACCAATAATTGAATGATGTCTTAAGGTATGTGATGACTGGCGTGACGAGATCAGAGCGCCCCAAGTTATCTCTATGAAGATAAATTTGCACGTTAATATTCATTCACAAGAGATCACCATTTGCAGAATAGCGGGTGTGCAAAAACATACGCAATAAGTGCCAGGCGGGATACAGCAGCAAGAGTACCTCCCCAATAGTAGAAATCACCAGGAACCGGAGCATTAGCTGGGTTAAGCTGTCCGATTTCATACTCGAGTCCCTGAATGACTGATGACCGACACGACGAATCTAGGGCCCGCGGCGGATTCCAGGAGATAGAAGAAAGTGTGTTCTGCAGTTTCCACTGGTTGCCGAGGATTGGGTACATCCACCCCTGTATATCATGTAAGTGACCGCACACGCGATAATTTTGCGGAAATAGGTACGAACTTTAGTAGTAAGGTAGTTGAGCGAAGAAGTCGCCGGATAGTTTGGATTCTGCAGGGAGGCTCTGTGATGCGGCCAAGTGAGCATGAGGAGCTGGCTCCCGTCACCAATCGTGGTCCAGGTAAAGATGAGAGTGCTAGTGGTATCGGTGAATGAATAGTCAAGCCCGACCGATTTTGGATAGACCTGGGAGTGTGCATCCAAAAGGGTCTTATGACTCGGGTCATTCAGCTTCACCATACGGAGCACACCATTAAAGGCGCCGGATGCACGAATTTCGCCAGAAGTAGACGATTTCGCCGTGGCTGTCAATGAGACAGACGATAGAGAGTAAATGAGGTACGTCGTGCCCTTGCTGTCGACCACCGTGAATGATGTCCCTGTCGCACTAACTATACACGATGAATTGGTAAGCCCATTGGTTTAACGCTCGGGCATGGCAGAGAACACATACAACTGGCACCTGTGCTAAGTGCATGTCCATTAAAGGATTGGATACCACCGTTAACGGACGTTAGGAGCGGAGTGGCTTGATTGTACTCGAAAGTCATATAAGGTGACCCAGGAACGAGATAAGCTGTCATGGTGGAGCTGCCCTGAAAGTACTGAACCGTAACACTCTGGGTATCAAAAGCCGTGGCTTTATGATTAGAGAAACTCCCCGAGTGCTCAGAGAAGCCGGCAAGCCAATCTATCTGCGTGGGTTGCTTGACGGATGTGCCATCGAACTGCCGGTCAGTGCTAATACCGAACCGAATACCTGAGTTGTCTAGAGAAGACTCATAAGGAAACGGGCCAGCAGCGACCTCATTTCCTGGAGTGGCGGCGTAGGAGGCCCACCATGTGTTTGTTGGGAACTATGTAAAACTCAGCATACACCTCGTGGACTTCCAAAACGAAGAGCGATCATACCGGAGCCTTGAGCCCAGCGAAAAATGAGCTCACAGGGGGAGCCGCGCAAGTGACTTGGCCACCAGCAACGCCATTTGGGTTTGAAGTGTCGATGGGACCGAAGACGCCTCGCTTGCTAAAATCGCTAGAGCTTTCTTGAGAGCTGGCTTCCCTCGGAAGGACAGCAGAGGCTGCCGGAGCAGCCAACAGCAAGCAGCGAAATAAGCTCAGCATTTTGGGCAGAGCAGACGATCCTGACGATGCTGTCACGCTTATATGTTCGACATCAGGGTAGGAGCTCTTTATATATCCCGTACCGAGCCCGCAAGCCCTCGACAATACCCCAGAGCGCGCTGCTCTGAGCGCCGTACATACTATGACGAACACGTGATAGAGTCGTTGCCTTTGCTACGGCAATACACTTGCTCCCCTGAGGAACAATCCATAGTGAACTGCCTATTCAAGTTAACTTCGGTGATTCGTGTCTAGTTTCGGCGATGCTTAAAGAATGGTGTGCTCATGAAGGCCTAGAGAAACGCTTACTTCCGTAATAATGAGATGACCCATCGTAGGCGGGCACTGTGATTTGGGCACAAAATCTCATAATGGGCCGAGAAATGAATAGATCGAGATGGGGCAACTGGCTACATGTGGCTATGAATGCTACATCCCTCCGAGTCTATCGGTAATTTTGATAGGAGACGATGCCGCCATGGGCCAGTAGCGCATGGCCTCTGCAGGCCTTGAAGTTTATAGTTGCATTGTGCCAAGGGGCTGTCAAGCTAGGCCTTGCTGCTTTAGTCGTCCCGGCATCTAGTGCAGCCTAGGTATACCATACTAGGCGCCTTAAGTTATCGATCGTGCAACGCCCATGAGAAAGACTACGGGTTGAATACGCCTAGTCCACGCCTAATTGTACGCTAATTCCCAGGAAAAGAGGAGCTGCGGTTAGGGGAACCCTTGGCCATCGCTCGTAAACGTGGCACAACCAGTTTAAGAGACATGTAGTACAGTCCGATATCTTTTGGCATATTCACAGCATTGAAGTCGTTACATATGAAATACAGATCTAAGCATGTCTCTCTGTATGTGATTGAGGCTGCCCTGCTTCTTTCTAAAGCGAAGATAATTCATACATGTTCCTGTCTTTGATGACAGTCACTAATTCTCCTCAATTCCCCCTTTGCCTTCTAACCGTACACCGCCAAGTTTAAGACTTGGAGACATCTACGTCAGATTATAGACATTATAGGTCGTGCAATTGGTTCACACATTGTATACAGTAGTAAGCTCAGACCCTGGTGTCTGGTGTCTGTAATCCGGGGTTTCTGGGCGTTGCAGATCCGGGGACGGACCGATAACCTCGGCCAACAGTAGTGATCCTTGCGAGAGCATGTAATTCGGACCGTAATGGGGTATGCTCTTGGGGGGTTTATGCCCTAGGTGGAGTTGCCCTTCGGACAGGAACGGCGTGGAAGTGGAGGAAATACTACAGTATGGGGGGAGGAACTAAAATCTAGTGGTCAATATCTCCCTAATGCCTCCCACTGCACCCCGCATTCTAGCACAGGGCTGTATCGGCACTCAACTCTAAGTTGACCATCGTGAACGGACTTTCAACTAGAACAGTAATAGCCATTGAATTTGTTGCTCGAAATGGCCCGCGCGAGTACAGGGCCAGGTAGTCCGCTTTGTCAGCTTGGTTAGTTCGTCGCGCTAAAAATCAACATTTTGAGCACCTTCTCAATAAGTCTAAGCGTCATAAACAAGAAACGACGACGTGTAGTGTGGGGATATTGGGGAAACGTTGGGAGCTATATAATGTTCTTTCTAGAAGAGCTAGATGCTAATTGGATACACAGTGCTTGTGGCTATAAGCCTCTTGTCCTGAAGACCTCTCTAGAGGTCTTCATCATTTGTATGTAAGAAACATACAAGTAAGCATTGTATGAATAGGCGAAGCATAAGAAACTAAAGGTTAACTACCAGCAGTTGAAGGTAACTGACCGGTTTAGCCATAATTAGGCTTTTGTCTATTAAACATTGTTAGTGCATCCGAGATAGGAGCAAGAGTGTTTAAATTTCAGCCTTGCCCAAATTATAACGATACTACTAAAAAGGCAGAGCAAGGAACGTTCATTGGATCATTAAACTATTATGAGCTACATCGAGATGCCCAAACCAATAAAACCAGAAAAACTTGAATTTGGATCCCTGGTCGGTCAAAGAGCGTTGTTGATGAGTGACGTCAACTTCATCTCAAATCTCACAAGAGCTGGCAAGGCCGTGTAATATACACAGTATCAAGCTAACTGTATAGTAAAGCGGAGTTCTAAGGGTAGGGCTGGCGATTCTTGTTATCTTAGTCCTTATTTCCCTGATGTTGACATGTCTTTGCTGCTTGACTAGTTCGCTAAGATTATGGAGTATAGACAACTCGGCCGGCATGAAAGTCCAATGAGGCCAATCCTTATTCTCCTCCTTGGACGAGATGACTCAGATGAGGGGCTCTCACAGTGTCTTTTTCGTGAATCCCCCCTACATGAAGAATATATGACCGGGTTTATTAGAAGTGCTTGTATCACGAGAGGGCACCTAGAACCCAGGCCGGTACAAAAAGATTTGCTACGTCCTAGACCTAGACAGAATTTCACCGGTTGTATACGTCGCCGATATGTTAGGTGAGGAGCCTACGGCTCATCTTCCTGTTTGTCGCTTACATGGAGCGATTTTAAGGCAATTAACCATACCTGGGAGGCCGAAGCCGTGCTTGCCGGATCATTCTCAATAGCCACCTCTACGTACCACTGAACGTAGAAGCATTTTTCAAAGTTCTCCGTAAGGACACATATCTATAGCAAGGATGGAAGATTGGGAATGCCTTTTTTTGTGTGTGTCAATCATCAATTAGAGAGATATTGTCGCACGCACGTGTACCCGGTATCACGTATATGATAATATAAGGGGTAAGTTACCGATCAGATCAGATTCTAATATTTGATCCGATTTAACCCCACCCTCCAAGACAGTCTGCTGCCGAGAATCGGCGCAGTCGGCAATTTCGGCGAGGCTATTCAGGGCAGAAAGACTGAAGTTCGCTCATCCTGTAGAAGGGGGGCTAGAGATCTACGTGGCCCCTGTGACTGCATAGAAGATTACTACGTAATATTGAATATCTTTGCAAGCCCTTGATCCTACGCCCTTGTTACAGATATCGTTGAGCATAGTGAGAATGTGAAGCAAATCAGAGAACTACATACCCAGCCTAGACTCTGCTCATTTAGACTGACGAGCAGACGGGAGAAAGCGAATGGGATCTGGACCTAATAATTACGCTTGCTTAGGCATTCTTGTCGACAGGGGGTGCCCCTATGTCAACTTGCCACCTACATAAGAATTCTCTCCATTTTAACGGGCCATCTATGGAACTACTGTCGTCTACACTAGAGGAGAACCTGCATTTTGCAAAGGGCTTCATTGGGGTAGGATGACACTCGAGTCTTCTGCGGAGTGGGAACAATTTTTTACATCTACCTTGCTAGAAGAAGTTGGTCACTCACTTCATACAGATTCGATACGGCCTATCCTCGGCAGCGTTCAAGGGATCTGACTTTTCCCAAAAGGCTGTCTAGCTAGGGTGGAAATTAATTAACTGATATGGCCTGTTCTAGGTACCAGGGGTAGCGGAAAAGGAAATGTGATTATGTTATTGATAAAATAAAGCACACCTTTGATTATCCAGAACACAAAAGGATCGTCTAATAGTATAACGTCACAATCTATCGAGGAGTATCATGTACGTAGCGGTAAGGTAATTTGTTCTCTATTCAAGATATCACGGTTTTCAATGCGTTGATAATTTCCCCTGTCTTTGATTATGTTTTCATTTGATCATATTCTAGCTGAAAAAGGCACTGGGCATATTTTTGCGATTAATTAATTCTCCTTACTTGTTTAACTTAGTAATATGTAGTCTACGATCATTAAGCGGCTCCTATACCAGCCTTCTTCCGTAGGCTGGGGGATAAGTAGGACAGCGACTACAAGTTCGACTAAGCAACCTCGAGCTTTTTCCCCCTCAATCCATCACTCGAGCTTTGTGTAGTAGGTACGACGACAAGGATTCATAAAGAACGGTGCTTGCGTATTGGATGAAATGTTAAGTGATTGCAATATACCTGGGCTAGAATTATATAATTCCTTTTCCCGAAGTAGATAGTACCTAAAAACAATCTCGAAATGTTTTATCCATAGCAGTTTCACTACTACAATTTAGCTGATAGCTGTAGCAGCTCGGGAACTTAGAAAACGAAAGAAACCTAAGGCTCTGATTAAAATAATTATGATACTAGAACGTGATAGTGGTAGGTATTGAAGATATTATTATAAAATTATATCATTGTTTTGAGTAATGATGGACTCTATACTACACAATTCTTGTAGTATCTGGGGTTTTACCGTCGACAAGAGACTTTCATTTCCACCCAATGATTGTATTCCCTTCACCATCTTCAATAATTTGTGAAACCCCTCAATGTGCCCATGCACTCACAAATGAGGGCGGAACGAGCCGTTAACATTCTGGGAAATAAGATGCGAAGGACCGTTTAAATGAATGCTTGGCAAAGAATAAGCCTTCGCGCCGAAACCTCTCCCCTATTGCGACAGGAATGTTGTTGCCTATGGGTCGATTAGTGGTAATCCGTATATGGCGTGGTATGTGATAACCGAAACTAACAGTAAGATGGCACTCGATTACAATGACCTAGTTTACGCATGAGCACATCTTTCATTACAGTTAGTTTTGTTAACTGACCTGAATAGTCTTGCATCCCTCAACGCCATGAATGAGTACTAGTTGGCCGACCACGGGCAATTTCGTGCTTGCCACTAATGGTGAACTGTGCTACATGCATCTTTTTGAATCGCACGAAAATAAGCGACGGTGGATTAGTTGTTTGAAGGCTGGTGTTTGACTTAGTGTGAGGGACAACTATGAAGAGTAGGCGTAGGACGTGAGTTCTAGCTATTGAATTTTGAAACTTTCCATTCCAATCCGCTTTTATAATTATATTCAGAGCTTTGTTTGTATCGAAGCTCTGGACAGCCTTATTTGCGGCTTTCCTTATTCGCGGCTTTCTTACCGAATTGGGGATCTCGTATGCGTGTCAGCTGACAGTGACCAACTGCAACAGCCAACTGCAACAGCACAGCCCTATTAATATCCCTGGTGTTGCATAGAACCGACAGATTGAACCCAACCGTCGCTTACACGTGCGTGGATGCTTATGTTTGTCTCAAAATAGTCACCGCTTGTTGAATCGAGACAGCCTCATTTGTGCGTGATAATCAAGACTGACGTCGCACTACGAAAGGCGGCGGTGTCGAATGTTGCGCTGGTTGGGGCCGTCAGGTTGCTCACCGGCCGGTATCCGAAATGAAAAGCCTCTAATTGACGCACTGTATTTCGTCTACGTTCATCTCTCAATACTGACTGTTTAATAGCCTGGCATACTTTCGTTTTCCAATCTAAGCCTCAGAGAACGTTGAGCCAATCTCACCCCACTTCATGTTGCTGAATGTGACCTGGGGTGCTGGCTCAATGATTCGGATGTTCTTTGGGTCGCCCTCGGTCGCATTGCAAGGGCCGGCACCCTGGGACTCAGCATCAAGCCAGTGCATGAAGCCGCCCTCGTCCCACCAAAGACTGAATGTTAAGACCATACCACGGGTCAACGACTCGCCAAATCCTGCCAGAGCTCCTAGTCTCATGAAGGCAGTAGCACCGGTTGCTTCGCAGTACTCGTCAGTCTCATAGTCTACGGCTGGGACGCCTGCCTTCTCGATCACCTTGGCCTTGATGACCTTGCCGTCCTGCAAATAGAGGCGGCGAATTCCGGTCAGAGTGCCGTTGGCATCTGCGGGGAATTGAGTCACAACGGTAAAGGGCTTCGACGTGTCAACATCGAACTCGGGCCCTTCTCCGTAATATTCCGGTTGGCTCAGTCGGTATGTGTTCCAACCGCAGCCATTCTTATCGCACACGCCCTGTGCTGCGCATTCGTCACCAGAGCAAAGATACGGACCGGTCTGGTTGCAGGGGTGAGGGGCAATTTGAGTTGATCGAGCATTGGCCTCCCAGATGTCCATCTCGTTGCAGCAGGCACCCTTTTTACCGACATTTCCCTAGTGGCCAGTTGTCAGTCGTACACGATATAAATCTAGGAGTAGGAGGAAGAGGGGTGGGATTACTCACGACACCATTGATGAACGGAGTGACGTAGCACTGGGCGTCACAGTACCCGGTTCCCCAGGTAGCACCGCCGGGGTTGAGCTCACTCTTTCCACCATCTTCCAACATCTCACCCATGTAAAGAGCACTGTTCATGCCACATGGGAGGTGCGTCGCATCGATATCGAAAGAGAACTCTTGTCCAGTAAGCTTCAACATCTCATATTTGTCTTTGGCTTCGTTAAGCAAGTATATCCGAGGGGACACCACTCTGCCGCCGACAATCTGCTCCATGAGCAGCTCATCATCTTTAGTCGTGACACCGACGGTACTGTAGTCCTGGAGGCTTTCCATCACACAGTTCTTCGCGCAATCTTCCTCGGTCGGGCAAGCTGTGGGATCTGGGCCGTTTCCCCAGTCACCGCAGCCAGCCCCGCTGCCAGCTTGGTGGACTCCATGCGACGACGAATCCAATACGAGATAGTTGGTTGCCGCTTTACATCCATCCGCATTCGTGCACCTGTATGTTGTGATCTTCGGGTGGTTGTCCGGCCCACCGACGGGCTTTTGTGCCACGGAGAGACCCAAGAGGGCAAAGCTGAGCAAGATATTTTTGCCGGCCATTGTGAGCTATGTTACCCTTTTGTACACGATGTAAAGATCTAGCTTAGCATGCAGCGAGGTAGAATGGCGCAATAATCCAGTTCATGCTCGACTTATATAGAGAACTGTTCATGGTGTTTGCTTGTCTCTTCGCGGTCATTTTTGCACTCCACTTTCCTAACTGCGACTCGTTCCGCGAGCCAAGATATACCATTCATTTATTAATGACGACCTCATCTTATTCTTGGTGTTGCTCAAGCATAACACCGGTTTTCATGGGTGGAATGTCGCCCTCCGACGGGTAGGAGTGGGAAAGTGGCCCGCCATTCCGGCATTGCTAGAACCATACGTACTGTTGGGGTGCATTACGGACCTTAGATGGAGCCGAATTGGATCTTGCCGCGCCTCCACTATCAATGTTTCATCTTAAGTAGATAGGTAGGTAGGCCAAGCATCACTGGCATACCGAAACGATCGTCTCTGGTGACAAGTGGACAGATCGGAAAACGACAGCATGGAATAATTTAGTGAACTGCATGCAGATGGTACCGATGTTCCTGCCCTTGATTGATTCTACGGGTTTTATCCATGTTTGTAGCTGAGGCTGTTATAGATAGGTAGCTATCTAAATGTACTGTAAGCACTGTTTGCAAGACGAGATCTTGATTAAGCTATTTCGAAATCACTGCTCGCAGCGGGCTTCTTTGATATATATCTTATGATTCAGCTACTATGTATATGCGCTCTCTTCGCGTCTATTACGCCCTAACCTTCCGTGAGAGCCAACTGCAGGTGGCTTCAATCTAATTAAGCATGGAATACTACTCACCAAGCCTGCTTCCGCCATTAACTAGACTTGATCTTTTCACAGCACAGCCGGATCTTTCCCCGCCTCTGCCCGCCCACGAGCTCTGCACGAGCTGGGGACGCTCGCCCCCAAAGTGATCTACAAAATGATGTTTTCCCCTTACCCCAACCGGCAATGATAATAATACAACTCCCCGCAGCCAAGCAATGGGATCGTAGGAAGCCGACGCGGGCAGGCTGCGGGGAAGTGTAAATGCCGAATCGACAGAGAGAGATAGTTTAACATTGTCACTTAGGTAGATAGCATCATAATCACTTTGTTGCAATGGCCTAACTGGTTACCGTCTCCCCTTGTAGTTGCGAAAGTAACTTTAGTACCATGTTGAGGACTGCGTACAGGCGCCCTTAAGTGCCATATATATGTACTCCGTAGGATTTCCGCCAATCCGCCGATGATCTTGGCGAACCTTGACAGACACCCCACTATAAACTCCAGTATTACAGATCACTAACCTTACGATGATTACAGCACGATTAGTTATCAAGGTCGCTAAAGTTATGGCGCGCCCATTCACAATATTGTTAACATGTCAACTACTGAAAAAAAAAAACCCGAAGGGCTGCGCACCACGGTACCAAAGGACTATTTAGTTAGTTGCATGGATACCTAATGGCTATAGCACATATATCTCTCTCCAGCGGTGGACGCCGCTGCAAGAATTGATCACCCCGAAGACTGTCAGGTCTTTTGATAGAAAATGGAATTTCCGAGTGCAGTAAAAGCTAGTGGTTAGGTAGTTCACCGCTCATACGTCCGCTATATTCTAGTACGCTCCTTAATGCTTAAAATCTCAACAAAGAGCATTACCCGATGAGTCTACTGTCGTATGGGACTTTGACCTTCTTGATGACTCAATAAGAGATGTGATGAAAGTCTACTGTGGTCTGCTTACCCCGTTGCTAGCGCGTTGTTTTCGCATTGGCCCAGCGACGTTGTAAGTCTTGGCCACGTGAGGGGCTTCCAGTTTGGTCGCTCCATGCCCTATTCCAACATGCCGCTAATGCCGTTTTTCTTGATATGATCTCTAAATTCTTGTCCTGCGTCTTTTTCATCTACGCCATACCGCGCACCGTGTGCCCCTCAAAAAGAACTGCCTTGACATCGTTTGACGCTCTTGATATAATGCGTTTTCGTAAACATATGATATTACTTCTACCTTTGCCGCATTTCGTACCTTCGAGGAAGGTGTTTTAAATATCGTGAACGATAAAACTATAGCATCATTCTAAATGATATCATTGTTGACCTATGAATGGCCGAGGCAATGCATCTCGAACGGGTGAGGTTCTCGACGGGCTCGGGGCCATTTTCTTTCATTTTGCCGTGTTCGTCTAGATCTATATCAACGCGGAAGGTATCTTCTACGGTGCTGTCACCTGCGACCCAGTCAGCAGGGGGAGAGCACTAGTTAGTCTAGCCCAGAGGTCACGCCAAGCTGGATGGCGTTACACGCACGCGTGCCGAGGGTCTGGGACACCCGCGTATAGAATATATGTAAGTATAGTATATTGGTGGCAGGCAGCCGATCAGACGGTGCGTTTGCAATCCCGAGAACTACCTGGTCTTCTAAGACAGGCGGTTACGAGATCGGCGCAGCCGGCGGTTTAGGGCGAGGCTTTTCAGGCATAGTGACTGTAGATCGCCCGCCCAATAGCAGGAGGGAGAGATCCATATATGTTGAGATTTTTGAAGGGGAGAGAGAGCTAGGGTTGGAAGTAGATAAACACTGATGCTTGTTAGAGAGAAACTTTGTTATAGAGTTGAATTTGTTGAGCACAAGGAGTTACCGCTATTCCGACGATATTGTGGCGCAGGATCAACACTATAATTATGTGATCTATTATAAACTACCTATATACAAGATATGTCTGCTATAAGTCTGGAATACGATTGAATACTCGGAACTTTATAGTTTTGACTGTAACTTACTCGCAACAGGCTAAAACCCATGTATTGTAGAATTAGACACGGATCGAAGGCAAATCACCAGATAAAGGGGGGGCGTAGTCACAGTGTTTTTAATAATGTAGACTGTGTGGATGGTGCTGAAGCCGAGGGCAAAGGCCATACCGATTCCACTTATGTAAACACTTTCTACAGTAAATAGCAATCCTTCACTTACATCAACAAGACCAATCAAAGCAACTGCGTTAACAGCACAGCTTAACATAGTCCTAGTTTTATGTCTTGACGAACCTTTCCCTGCAAATTTGATAAGTTTCAGTTCCGATATGAAGATACTCAGTAAACTATAGGAAATTTAATAAGTTCCAGAAGTTATTGTAGTGCCAAGGCTGTTGTATCTACTGCTAATAGACATAGGGGAAAATACGATTCTTTGCCATTGTTGCTTGGCGAACATCAAGACCGCCTATCTATATGATATATATCATTTAGGGATGCGAGACGCAGGCTTAACAATATTAACATAATAGTATCCGGCTTACAAGAACTTCTCTCCCCTTATACCCCGAGCCACACTTAGAGGGATGGGTAGACAACGTTACAAGAATGAGACCTTCATAGACACCCCTCACTACGACAGTACTAACAACTAACCCGTCGAGCGACGTGACTCTTCGCAACCGAATCGCAGTAGTAGAGGTTGGACTCTGTGTGGCCATAGTTTCGTCACACTGGATTTAAGCAAGCCAGCCGTCCACACTACGCCCTGCGCCATCCGCACAAGTACCACCATGACTCTCCCTAGGCGACCAAGGAGCTCCATCAAGCTTCGTATACATTCTAAGAGCGTGTTGTACCCATGTAGACATCCGAGTGAAACTCATGGGCCGGACAGAACTGCAATCGGTTACCAGCTCGTAGCCTCTACTCTAATTTATCGACCAGTCATATCGAATAGGGGCTGGCGTGCACGTAGTTTTTGCTGTAGTCTTTTAGATCAAATCATCGCCGCCTTAAGAAGAAACTGACACTGAAGACCCTGTCGATTCGGGTTCAACGAGGCCTTGGAGCGTGGAGCGTTGGTATAGGTCGGCTGCTCTCAGACTGATCATTCTGCCTATACCCCGCTCGGACAGAACTCGTTGAGAATATTCGTAAGACGCTTAATGTAACAGTTTGGTGCCACTCAGGCTATATTTCGTATCATTTACGATCATCACCAATGGACGAGCTAGGTAGGCTAGGTCTTTCCATGAAGATTCATGCACTATCAGATGACCTTGCGAAGTTTATTTTGGTAGTAATAACCCAATTACATATAGACCTTGGGCTCTACCTTGAGTGTGTGATAAGAGATGATCATGTAAGGGCCTTATCAATATGCGTAACCTTGGTAATCGCCGACAAGTAGTACGTTGACCGCCCTGTCCCTCTTAGCTACCATGAATCATGAATGCTGAATCGTATTAGTGTATATGTAAACCTATTCTATATTACTTATCTAGTAGTGCTATCAGAAAACTATATCGGCTCCGAGTGTACCATTATAACAGCTCGTAGAGGAGGGCATATTGCCACAGTTCCCAATAATCTGGTGATACAGATGGTGGACTGACTGCCATGTGCTTGAAATGAATCGATATAATTAGTGACTACCGTTTCACTCGACAGTAACCTTTTGTGTACACAACGATTTCCACTCTTGTAGTACAACACGTGTCATCTACGATAGGCCGCACCGGTAATTCCAGGACAACATCACACAGTCGAATATCTATGAAGTTTCTTTTATGTTTGATTAAATAGTGTGACAAATATACACGTCAGAATTATGTACATGAACTTTGCTATTCAAGCATAGCCCGTAGTTTATAAATCGAAGGCCAATTCCTTTGAGCTCCTCATATACTCCAACCCGAAGCTCCAGAACACAACCCTCCTAAAGAATATCCGTGCCTGCCCAATTACAGTATAGTTAAGCATCTCTAGACCGATTAGACGTCATCTGTTTCCCACCTTCACACTCGAATTCAGAATGGCGAGCATCGAGCGACCCCAGCTAACCGATGAGTGCGAATGGCGTTGGATACAGGACAGCCCTGTGAAAGTTCGTGACTGTGGTAGGCGCACTTGTAAATGCTCGAGGTACTATGACCCAGACGCTTAAATGTAAGCTTTGATTTTACCTCACCTACTTTTGTATTACTCCACGCTGACAAGCTGGTAGCTGGCGGTTTTACGCTTTGCATCACCGCCAACAGAACCCGACCAGTCACTCCTTGTACCCTTACACACTTCGCTCGGGACGTTGGGAAACAATGGCGATGCTGAGCTCCTCTTTGGATACTTCAATTGATGATGTGGGTCCCTCACCTTGGATGATCCAAGTGAGAATACATGATCGATTGCTCGTTTACGAATGACAACACTAGCGTTTTGTCTTCATCTCTAGATTCAAACTCTAAAATACACACAATCGTTTATTGAACAGAAAAAGGTCTTACCTGCAGTAACGATTACGTGTCTATGAATCTTGTGTAAGCTGTAGAAGTCATTCTCGATGTAGATGATAGATTCTATCCGTAATTTTATGTATGAATCTATTGCGGTCACAATTATCACTTCGTATGTCACACACCATGTACATAAGGTAGGAATTAGACTCTTGGTGTTGCACAGGTGCTGTAGCAGTCACATGACCACAGGTCACCTGACCACTGGGAAGGTGGGGCTGGTTGGACCACTACCTTCTACACTTACTACCGCTAACCCTTCAACACCTTTGCATTATGTTATGATTTACTACTTTGAGCACTTTATATAGTATTTCGGCCAGGCTTCTGAGACTTCGTCCAGATATACTACTAGGTAGTAATTTACTTGCCCTTGCTCAGGATCATTATTCTTCGTGTGTGGCCACTATAGGTGCATATAATTAATCCCTCGTCGTGATCAATACCTGTGACAAGGGCAGTAATACTGGGCTTGGAACTTTGTCAATTCAACTAATAATATTCTAAGGTCTTCAAGGTCCATGATTCTCCCTCCTTTCAGTCGGCGATTATGCCCTCTATTTATGCTTGAGTCTTTAACAGCAGAAGAGGGGTTGGGCACTGTTGGATGCCTAACCCATATGCTGTTGGTATGTCCTTGCATACGATGCCAGTCCTCGTGACCCTTGGAACAGCCAATGATTTAGCATAACGCCTTGGCAGCTATTGCCAACTGCCAACAGGTCTAAGTGGTCCGTGTGACAATACCCCTTTGGGAAATGTGTAGTAGTACCCTGGGTTCCTGCACCTATGGACTTGGGTTGACCTAGTAAATACACGTTCTGGTGTGAAAGTACGTTTATTGACGTGATAAGTAGTTGGGAATCCGGATATCACCTACTATATAGTCTATATATCACAATAATAATCACGTTTAACGACATATAGTAGGGTTTGTGCAGTTCAAAAAGGGTATGGTACAGTCTGCCCAATGTCGATCAACTCAATAGAGCCTCTGTGCTAAGGGCCATGTACGCTGTATGTAAATGAAGATGCCGGTTACAACCACTAACCATTCTTTTGTTTCTCCAATTTGCTACTTTTCTCGAGAAATAATATCACCTTTTCCCCGCATAACCTGATGTGCAGACATCTATAGCCAATGAGTAACTCGAAGCTGGTGGAAGCTGAGGTAGAGGCGCAAGAGTGTTCAGATGAACCTGTAGTAGCATTGTAAGTATTTCAGATTAATAAGGCGCCAGGGAGGCGGGATAATTATATTCAACTTTGGTTGCCTTCATTTAATTCATTTCAATATCACAACCCAATGCAAGCGAATGAGATGTTACTAGCGCTTTACCTATAACCGAGTTCGGGAATAGATGTACAGGAAATGGCAAGCTAAGCTATGTATTGCCTACTAGAGGAATTCCAATACTATTGCGTTCTCTACGATCAGAAGGCTCCCAAATTAAATAAGTGATTTATATATCAAGTGCTGGGTGAGTAGCAAAGAGCCTATCTCCTACCTAAGGGCAGAAACTACTAACGGATGGGATAGCTACCCGGACTGATTTAGTACTCTGCAGAGAACCTAGAGAAAGCAGTGGTTTGAGGATTGTCAAATAATCAACTCAACTTTGCATGCGAAATAGCAGTGGTGGTGGCTGCAGTAGTTCGGCTAGGATAGGGCGACCTACCTGTTGGTAAACCAATAGCAATATTGGAAGGTTCCTTCGCTTGAACAGCTAGGATGCAACTCAATGGGGGTTACGTAGTGCTGCAGAATAAAAGCTTCTGGAAGAGGTCAAAGGCGGCAGGGTATCAGCTTCAGCTTCATTTCCTTGATTTGGATGATTGGGCGTCAGCCAACCATCTACCTGGAATGAGGAGCTGAGCTAACCGATCTTAGGCGCCGTGGCTGGGAGCTAAATAGCCGCTGCTACTTAACCATGAAAACACCAAAAGCAGGATTTAAGTGCGAATACCTCCTACAGGTATGAAGTGATATCACAACAGGCAAAACGATAGAATTCACCGAAATACGCCAAGAATATGTGCCGTTGTCCTTCAAACTACCTAGGTATAGACCTTCTGTCACATGGCCAAGACTGCCAAGACCAATCTCAACTATAAGGAAGTGGCTTGCACATATATATTTCGAGAGACTTAGGGTACGAACCTGCAGGATTCCCATGGTAAATATAGAAAAAAGAAAGAATGCACCTTGATATCCGAAAAGAATTACCAGCTGGCAAGTATTACTCTATACCAAGCCCTCTCATAATAGCCCCAGCCACAGTGTCAGGAACTATGTGCTCGTGGTGCCTAGAGGCAATAGACACTTATTGTCGCGCGAAGGTCTCTAGGACACCTTCGTGGAGCTACTCTGGCTGCATACAGAAGTCTCTTTATTGTGCGTATGCCTTGTGACACACAGCTTCACCATTAAACCTGCCGTGATGGCGTCCGCGTATAAGCACCAACCCCTCACTCTACCGTACTCTATTCGGGGGGTTAAGGATGGGACTAGCTATTGCGCATGAAGCGCCCATAGAATTTTCATTGGTCGAAGTTGACTTAAACGACATTGCGCATATGAAGTACCATTGTATCAATGTGGCGAATGAACGGGGAGCATTCTAGCTATATGCGATTCTAGTACGCGAAAGTATTATAATTCTTTTCCAGCATTTCATACCGTTCACCTGCCTTCAACGGGTTAAAGCTAAAGAATCTCATGAGTGATGCTCGATGCTAGGTACTCTGCGTACATACTGCACATCCTGTGTCTCCAATGCAATATTGGTAATATAGAAAGCTACCCAGGCGTGCTAACGGAACAATTCCGACAAGTTGGTAATACTTGCAATGTACCTCTGTACATACGTTTAAAGATATACCTGCACCGTGAGCGAACCTGGGAAAGACGTTCTGCTGGATTGTTGATTGTTACGAAATCGCGCGACACGACACAAACTCATTATTCCATATATTTCAATTTGTTAATACGCGCCAAGCCTCGCTGCTAGGTTGTCGCATTGGTTGACTCGAAGGAACCCCGCACAGTGACGATGACAACACAATTGCAACTTCTAACCCCTGAGCCGCCAGCTATGCCATATACTATGAAGCTGAAGTCGATCTGTGGAGCCTCACAGGGGTTATGGAAGGTCCCGATCGTCCCGGTCCGGACTATCGAGATCTCGAGAAAAAAATCCGCTGTACGGCACATCACAGCATGTAGTACTGTCCAACTACCTGCGTGTTATCTCGACCATCATGTTTCGATAGAAAATGGTTTCCGTGATACTGCTAGAGAGGTAGATGTCAAGTTCAGCTGGAGAATTTCTGGGAACTTAATTTGCTTTGTCCATTAGATTATTATGAGCGGTGAGCCAAGGCAGTACATCTCCAAGGATTCTGGGGATCCATATCTCAACATAGGCTAGTAATTTACGAAACTAGAGTAGAGTGACGCTGGCACAGCGCCACAAAAAAATCAAGGCACCATGGTTAGATGGAACTCTTCTCAAGTTGCCATCGTGAAGATGGGACTAGGGAACTCATCGGCGATCATCATTAGGCACAGTAGTAGGAAACAAGGTTGCGGTCAAGCTAGCTAGCCCCAAGTCGACTCTCATCGTCTATATAAGGAGGTCGAGAATCGCCCTCATTGTGCACTCCTTCTTCTCTTCATCCCAAGCCAGACTCTCAAGAAGCCTCACTCCCAACAACCTTCATACATCAATCTTCTGTTTCTTAAACAGCCAAATCTTCTTCAAAATGCAGTTCACTCTGATCGCTCTCCTCGGCGCCATCGCCACCGTCTCTGCCAACCCCACCTACAACCCGCCTGCCCCTTACAATGCCTGCACTAACGGTCTCTACTCCAACCCGCAATGCTGTGCCACCGATGTCCTAGGCGTTGCTGACCTCAACTGCGGTTCTCGTGAGTCCTACTCCTCATTCCCCCATCTACAATATCCCATAATTCAAAGAGAACAGTATTTGCTAACGTTGGAAATAACATAGCCTCCTCTGTCCCTACCAGCGCCGCCAGCTTCAAGTCCATCTGTGCCGCGGGTGGCCAGCGTGCCCGCTGCTGCGTTGTCCCCGTTGTAAGTTCACCTCGTTGCTATAGAGGACTGGTTTTGGTCTTTGCGCTGAGTTCATATACTAACTGGTGTAAATCATAGCTCGGACAAGCGGTTCTCTGCGAGACCCCTGTTGGCCTCGGCGAGCAGTAAACATGTAGCCAAAATAAGTCGAGTCGGTGTATCATGATGTGAAGGTACACGGAAGGAGATGAGTGATATTGTCAGGTACTAGGGTCGCAGGTGTTTTGAAGGTGCGCCTAGGGTGGAATAATACGGACTTTGGTTATATAATCGTCCAAGGCACTTCTCGTTCACGGGGAGAGACTTAGGCATTAATAAAATTGAGTTCTTACCTCTACACTTGTGGCTGCCAGCTACTTACCGGTGACCAAACTTCATTCAAGAGACAATGCCCTGACAGATATCTCAATGATTCTTCTTCGTCTTTTTCCTCACTGGGGGCCAATTTCTAGTAGCAGGGACGATAGCTAGAGGATGTAATGGGGTGAATAGGCTATCACATGCTATACTCTACAAATTGCATTGTTGTCCGCGATGAGCTTATTAGTTTCGGAGTACCACTGTCAAATCCCGTGTATGCATCTCTAAGCTTCTCTATTAAATCTTGTGCTATTGCCCCTCATCGTAAAACTAACTTTGCTTTGTGATAGCTAGCGGGAGAAATCCCTATCCCTACGCTACGACCTTAGTATGCAAGTCTCCGGACCGGCAGACCCGGGGCGCCGGAGGTTTTCTACCCTCGTACGACATCGACACGCAGGCCACTTACACGCACCGGCCCACCCTCACCGCTTCTCTCCCGTATGTTTCGCGCGGTCGGGGCCTGCGGCTCTAGAATATGGCCGGCCGTAGCCAAGTGGCGCCAAGGCGGCTAGGCGTCTAGGTGGCTAGGTTACAGGCGGTTAGGCATGTGGCCAGGCGCTCCAGAGTCCAGATCAGGTCAGCCGAAGACGTTTTCGGATCCTCTAGTGTCCTGATTTGGATATTTGTACATACTGTATGCGCCCTGCCCAATGACAAGGCCAGATACTTCACTGTGAACCCAACGTAGCACCCGGCAGCCCGGTAGCAAACTAGCGTGGTAGGATACCCGGTTAACTGGATTAATCTTTAAATTCTTTACCAACACCGGCATCTTGACCCTCATATTGACAGCACGCATCACATCGTATGTTCGGGAAAGTGGTGTCGATATTCATTTCGCTACCTAATTAGCTGAAAAGAAAAAATTGAACAGACCGCGTATAGACTTCCGTACACCGCCACCACGACTGTCATGCCGGCACTAGACTAGTGGGAAAAGAAAAGTGCACTCCCATGGGACACCTACTTTACCGCGCCTATGTAGTTCATTGTACTATTGCACCAAGCCGTGACTTTTGGTGTTATGGGATTTAGAGCAAGCCAGTGCACCTTCCTGAAAAGCGTGTTAGCTACAGACTAATTTTGCCAGCCCTACGTGTCAGGCAGTGCTGAAAGTCTAGACCGCATTACAGAACCCAACTAAGGGAATGTCCCATAATTATACGGCGCACTGTTGTCACTGCCCCTTGCGCAGGTATAGGTAGCCCCTTAACTGAGGATACGCTTGCACTTGTACTGCGACCATCAAAGCCGAAACGAAGTATTTCCCGCCGTCGATGAACCCTGCTCGCGTATCTCGGTTACGGGAATAGCCCAGCATCATCAACATACCTCCGACTTGACTACCGACTAACCCCCCGGTTCCTGGCGCATTTAGCAAGCCTTGTGGCTTTAGTGCACTATTACCGAGGCTAGAGGGAGCTGGCTTGCCATCTATCCAGGATCATATTCGAGCTGTCATCTAATGAAGCTAAATGTAGCGATATACGAAAACAGTATTGCTTCTCTTCCTAATAATGTGCATCTACTACTCTTAGAGAACCAGAAAGACACCGTCCTCGCACACTCATACAGGGTTATAATGGCTGGGATAGGGGCAAAGAAACTCGACAAAGAAAGTTGAGAGGTGGAGGACTAGGTCGGTAGAATTGTCGGGCTAATTACTATACATCACCGGCAATATCACTCTTGACGACAAGTCACCCTTGTATGGGGTTGAAGGAGCTCGCTCACCATTCATCAAGAAAGGCAAGAAAAATTCAACTGCTAGCAAATTTCTGTACCCAAGACTTCTAATGCGCCTTTATTTATCCCTGCTAGTTGAGGGTATTCAACTAACAATGAATATGCTATAACCTAGCACTCAAGCTAGAATTCGAAAAGTAGATGGAGCCCGATCCCTCCTGACTTTTGCCACTGCTGCCACAGCATCGGCTCGGACAGATAAGGGTTTTGATGGGAAGGGACTGTACATACAGCTCTCAAGAACTGCTATAATATTTGGTCGGTGCGAATTTTATGGCTTCAGAATCTTAGATGCAGTAGGATGTGATTGGCTTTAACGTTGGCCATCTACTATTCGTCAATAATAATTATGAGACTGTGTCGTAGCTTATCCATCCGGGTTTTAACACTCTTATGGTCGCGCGAGAATGCAGCTCTGATAATAACTTGGGATGATAATGACAGGATCCCCCTTTTCTCAACCAGCAACTTCGCTCTTGCTCGTGCGACTTTCCCTGGTGCCTCCATCGTGCCCTATACATTTCCCCCCTATACGTTAATCTAGCCATATATATCCATTTTCATCTGTCACGAACCCCAGTCCAATATATGGTCGGTAATAGACTCTTGTTGTTGCAGAGGGGTCTCAAAGCTACGTGAGGCTATTCCTAGATACATATACAAAAGTCCCTTTGTCTTCATGCCTTGTGAAATCATCCATTAGGCCCGGCGCATATGAATTTATAAAAGCTTATATGTCGACCTAAATTGCTGCATTAATAGCTGTAAAGTTGTTATCTAAACACAACCTGGAGGATTTAATTTACGGAAATGGTGGTGGCCGAAAACGATCTTGAAATATCTTACTTGCTACTACATCTCAACGGATGGCTGCAGTTATATGCAGCAACTCAGTCAGCAGATACGGCAGCTCACGGACTACAGAAAGAAGGAAATTCGAAAGCCTTGATTAAGGTGTCATACTTAATCGTTATACGTACGAGTCCTGGCGGGCTGGAACACCTAATATCACATACATAGATAAGTGGTAAGTTGCCACTTCTTATCACTCCCGTGAACTAATTACCTGATCTTCTGAGATAAACAGTACGTGATCAGCGAAACTGGCTATTATTCAGACATCGAAGCTGTAGTTCTCCTGCCAAGCCGAAGGGGAAGTTACATCGAAGATTGTTGCAACCTTGAATGCCCTTCCAAGCCATTGATCATAAGCCTTTGTTACGCATATTCACCTCGAAAAACCTAACCGTTGCCAGTTTTGTGCCCGGATTGCTGAGTTTATGGGTTCGTAACCCTCTTATCTCTCCTATTTGCAATACTGCTAGTGTAGTAGAGGTAAGTCGAGCAGTCTGGCTAACTGCTGGCATCGGCTCCTAGAATTAAGAGTCACGATTTTTGCTGCTGATAATAGCCAATATTATACTTCCCTGATGGTGCAGAAACACTATTCCATCGCATTCTTTATACCCCGTACCAAAACGCTGTAGACACCCGTTCATTGTATACTTTGAGGTCTTCGTATCCTACTCATCGATTAAGTGCTAGAGAACAGCGCCTCCATACTTTCTAGTTTCTTATTCTGGATACCTTCAGCAAGCGCAAGAACGCTAATTATTAGACTTGCTTCACCCTCAGGGCTCTTACTTGTCAACAAGTCATTACCTAACCGATGCAGAAAATAACGCCCTGAAAACCTAATATGTCTTCGCTGACCTTAATGGGTTGGTTGAGGTCATACATAATGCCGCATGGTCACGTACGATGGCGATCTACCAAGATAAAGAGCCACGGGACAACCTTTCTTGATAGTGGCATCCTTGATGCAGTCCAGCCCGTTAATTTTCCGTTGATTAGGGCGCATGTTTATCATAGCTTGGAGGCCAATATTGGACCGTTTGGCTCAATGCCTCTTGGTCACTCTTCTGTGCTATCTCCTTTCTTAACCTAAAGCCCTCAAGCACAATCATTCTCATAGCTTCGCTAACAAAGTCCAGCTTTTTACCTGGTTCCCCGCCGAACTCCCCATCTTCGACTTCAAGTTCAGTAACCCAAGCCCACTCGACATGCTCATCATCCTGCAGCACAACTTCGGCTTGTTCATCCTCAACATCGGCGATAAAAGTCACGACAGCCCAGATAAGACCTGAGACGCGCAACAAGCAAATGTTAGATTCGGCGTCCATTTTCGCGTCTTCTGCTTCCCCTGTCAAAGCGAGGCTTGAGACTCCATGAGGTAAGCCTAACCCTACCGTATGCGAAACCCCCCGTGCTCGAAGCTGTGTTTCCTCCAAGAGCTCGCGAACTGCCACTTCGATTATACTACGGTCGACACTAGGATCCGCCGTCCCTCCAGGGATCTCCCATTTGAGGGGAAACGAGTCAGATGGAGCCCGTCGGAGCAGGAGGGTCTCGTAGCTCAAGTCGGTTGGGGGGCTATTATGTGTGGGCCGAAAAATGATGGTCCCGGCTATCAAGTTATGAATTTCGGGGCGAGAGGTGAAAAACTCGGTTGGGGAGATGGAGAATTGGAGGACATCGCGAGAGATCGTGAGTGTAAGTGGGGTTTGCTCCCTAGTCGCCTTCCACCTTGACCCCGAATCATTCGGATCGGAATCAGCCATGATGCTGGCTTAAGCGGTGTTTGCCGGTCAGAGATGTGAACGATCTAAAACTTAAACATGATATCGGAGAAAATTAGTAGACAGGTTTCCTTTCGCAGTGTTATGTATGATCGTGCAACTAAAGTATCCGCTATCGGCGGGACTAGCCGGCAATAAGGATAGAGCGTACGACACCTCAGATCGTGATGACCCTATCAGCTCAGTGCTTGTGCGATCTCAACGGTCTTGGGAATGAAGCTGTATACAACTAGCTACATCATGTAAGTGTATCTTGTCGACCTAAGATGCGAGATATGACCTTGACAAGTCTATTCCCACAATCTTCCGCATCTTGCTCATCCCCATCATGTCGCCAAGCAACGAACCGATCTGGCCGAACCAAAACTGCCCCCTTTTCACTGATCTCTTTCTTTTTAGACCAATCGTAGAAAACATCGCGATAGTCTTCCCCTCCGATACTATACACTGGTATCTCCACTGATAGGTCTTTGCGTACCTGGTCTGCCGCGTGAACCCACTTCGCCTTCCCGCCAATTCCCGTAAAGATGGTGAAGTGGCCTTTGCCTGCCAGATCGTGAGTCGATATCATCGGGTCGCTTGGCGTTGCTTTTGACGCACGTAGCCAAGCGTGGGGTAGACGAAAGCCGGGATAGGTACTTTCTAAATAATGGAGATCTGCTTTTTCGGGATCAGATGAGGGAGGTGGGCTTGGTTCGTCGCCGGCCCACACAGCGCTGGATCGGTATAGCTGGTTCATCTCAACCCCGAAGCCATGTCGCTCGGAGTCGAGATTCTCGATTATCTGTTGAAATGCGGCTCTCGCTTCTGCGCCTTCTTCGGTGTCTTCCTCAAGCCGGTCTAGAATCTTGCGCTTCTTGACCAAATCTGGCTCAAACACTCCCATCAAGGCGAAGAGTTGCGCATGGATCTTCCCTGTCTCATTCGTACGCCTGACAACGGCTCTACCGACAGGCTGTCTCTCGGCGTTGAATGACTCTAGCAGCGAAGGCGAGGCGAGCCCTTTTCTCACATATCCAATCTTCCATGCAAGATTGTAGGCATCTTGGATGCATGTGTTCGAGCCGAGCCCGTTGAAAGGCGGATGCCTGTGAACCGCATCTCCTAGACAGAACACGTTTCCGCGACTGTACTGCTCCGCATAGCAGTCTCTAATTGACCAGGTTGAAAACCCCTTTACCTTGATTTGGATGCTAGCATCCCCAATGAGATCCCTTACGTGGTCAATTATTTCGTCCTCGCTAGCAGTCACTTCGGTAATGCCTGGTTTAGCCAGCATGCTGATCACCCATTCGGAGAAGGGGGCGACTTGGCGGGTTATCGCGATAGCGCAGTAATCTGGTTGCGGTTTATCGGGCTTGATCAGCATGTGTATTAATCCGGGAGAGTGCGCCATTAAGTGACTCTGAAGTTGACACTGGTTAGCCTATTACTTCCTCGTTGACAACACTAAGGGCTGAATATACCATATCTGCTTCGAACCAAACATTCAACGCAAACCCCCCGCCTGGCGTATTATGAAATGGGAGTTGCACCTCTTGCGCAACGACACTTCTTGCGCCATCGGCACCGCAAAGATAGTTTGATATCACTGTTAGCTCCTCGCCAGAGAGAAGGTCTTTGATAGTAGAATGCACTTTGCCTGTCTCTGCATCTTCGCGGCATGTAAGGAATTCATAGTTCCAGCGAAGGTTAAACCCATTCTGTGTAGCGACTCGAAGCAAAATCGGCTCTAAGATAGACTGCGGAAGGTCTGCTTGCGCGCAAGGTGTTGCCTTTTTGTACTCTCCCTGCGCCCGTCAGTTCGAACAACCTGGGTTTGGTGACCGGTATTAGCTGACCTCTCTGTTAGGATCATTTCCTGCATAGTATGATCTTGAAATCTCTTCTCCCGCCATCGTATGACAGAATCGATAGAATTTGATGAGTTCTTTTGGTGTGGCAGCATCCCGACATTCTCTCTCAAGCCCAATATCTCGGAGGCACTCTGTATGTCGATATTAGAACATGGTCGTTTCGAACAGCTTGACATGTAAGACGTACCAAACGCTGCATTATTGGTATAGTGCGCTCGAGGCGTTCTTGCTGTTGAAGATGTCTTGCTGATAATGAGTCCAGTCACACCTGGCAGTTCCTGATCAGTCTTCGCACCACCCAAGAGCAAGGATACGTTGCAGCAACGCTCACCATATTGGGTTAGGAAGCACCCCAAGCTCGCCCCTGCAGGTCCAGCCCCAACGATCAGAACATCCGTTTCAATGCACGTCATGGTAGTATACTGCAGCAAACTGTGCAATTATTTGACAGTACCTAGAAAGGGAGAGGCTCTGCTTTCGTGGCCAAACTCCGCATGGCACTCTTATCACTTTCCGGCGACGCGCAATTCAACATCTTTAGAGGTGCCACACAAAACGACGCCATGCAACAACATCCCAGCTATCTCTGTTGATGGGGCCATTTGAATGTCAGCTTACTAAGAAAGCGGTGCTAACGACCGGTCAAGAACTCGCCCAAGTGCTGAAGGAGATGCTGATTGGAAAGTTTGGAAATGGTACTGTACTCGGCCTAGCTAGGGCTGTTACTTCTTATACTTAGGCACCTCATTTATTGCTAATTCTCTGCTAGCTTCAATCTTGTTCGCTTTCGTCTTCACCCTCACATGTAGCTGCTCTCTCACAGCACTGTTTCTCCTCAGCAGGGGATTGTACGACACATAGTAAGCGCTGTCGCTTGGCCTTCTAGGCGCTGCTAATAGTCCACTTAGAGGCTTCCAGTTCGAGGTAGCTCCGCGATTGCGCGCGTCTCTATTGGCCACGATGCTCTCATATCTAGCATGATGAAATTCCCTTGTTAATGTCGAGTTACTTCGTCAAGTAAACACTTCTTAATAAACATCTTATCCCCCGATCTCTCAATCCTCTTCCCCCCCTCTTCATTCTCTTTTGATTCGATCCCCCGTGCTTCAGCCAATAGCAAGAATACTGCAATCTAACTCATGCGCAACGCCACGCGTCTGTGATTTATTATCGCTTATACCATCGTTATTAGGTTCCTAATTTCCAAGACGCAAGCTACTATCATCGCGCTATTAATGCAATTTTGTGCATCGTGACCCCGGTTGGGAATTTCAACTGCTCATCTGTCAACTCTAAGCCTGAGGAACAGAGAGTTCCACCCTCAAGTGGTTCCACGGTACCTAGGTATTGACCACGAATTTATCCAGTGCATTGAGTACTTATGTTTTAAAGCGCTACTATTGTTTATAAAGTATATAAACCTGTCTTTAGAAGATGACAACTCCGAAAGTGCCGATCTTACTTCCCAGTTATTCAAGATGACCCGATTTCGTTGTTTCGGGTCGAAACTGTCATAATTTAATAAATATATCTAAAGTTTAGATTCTCCCCGTCCGTCATATCTGCAAATGCAGTGGCGTCCAAGTCTCGACTCTCCAGTCCACCATCCGTAATGCTCTGTATCTTATCTCTGCGACGATTCTCTCTCTTAAGGAGGAACCAGAATGTGGCAATGAGAATCACTTCGATAAGATGAGAGACAATCATTGACCAGATTCCAAGCTCATAGTAAGGTGCCTGATTGGTCAAATAGAAAAACGGTCCAATAATCTAGGCAAGCTTGTTAGCATGATATAACGTTTATTAAAAAGTCCTCATGACAAACAGTAATGGACCACCACAATGCAGAAGAGAACCTGGAGTTGACATACTATCACATAATCAGCACAACCCCAACTTATATGTAAGGACAGGGGCGACTTACCATTACCTGTACAATACCCAAGGAACAACACAGCATTAGTGACAACCTTTTTAGTATGTCCCGAAATATTCGCAATTTGGAGGGAGAGAACCATAACAAACGCGGCATTGTACGGCCCGGTCAGATAATAGGAGATTAATCGTCCAGCTTGGTTTTCTGGGTCGATGAAGCGAAGGCCAAAAGCGCCAGCGATGTTGGGTAGCAGGAAGATTATAATGAACATGCAACGTCGGTTGACGAACCGATCGTTGAGGTAAACGCATATCAGGATACTGATCGCTATCAAAACCCCATAGGGAATCTGCAAGAGGGTTGTTCCCAGCTGACTAAACCCAAACCCCTGAATGATCAAGGTACCGAAGTTAGATATACCTCCATTGGGAACGTTGCAGACGATACCAAGGACGAAGAAGAGATACACTTTAATATCAAGAAACGCTTCTTTGACTTGATATGCCTTGAGGTGCTTGTTCTCTACTCCGGTCTGATTTTCTCTCAAACGCTGCACTGCCATACGCTTTTCGGCTCTTGAGAGACCCTTCGCTGTCACCGGAGAGTCGGGTAGGAAGATAAACATGACAATTCCCCAGGCAGAGCACAGAGCTCCAATAATCAGAAACTCGTACTTCCAGGATGGAAGAACGCCTCTGATGCTGCCAATCGCTAATTACCTCGATTAGCTAGTTCTTAACCCTCGCGGAGATGGGATGGTAAAATACTAACCATAGCCAAGCAACCCACCTAGAGCAATCCCGAACCCATTTGCTGTGTACCATAAGCCTATGCGAACTGGCTGTTGTTTTCTTGTGTACCACATGGATGTAATCAACATAAAGCTAGGGTCAGAGCAGGCTTCTGCTGCGCCAGCTAGAAAGCGAAGCGCCAGTAGTTGCCCAAAACTCTTGGCTGCCGCTTGTAGCATGAGGAAGAAACCTCGGAAAAGTAAGCAAGGGCAAATGGTACAAATTGGATGAATTACGTACCCCAGAAAAAGATATTAGCACCTAAATACCTTCCTGGTCGTCGTTAGGGTCGTCTTCTCTCACTCTCTCACTCTCTCTCAAAAAAGGGGGGCGGGGTAATAATACCGATTGGTAGGCGCTGCATCAAGAAATTCGTCGGAAACGCCCAGAATAGAAAGCCAAAGTAGAAAACAGAGCTTAACCAGTTATAATCAGCACCTGTGAGATCGAGGTCTTCCCGGATCCCAAAAATTGCTAATTATATGATGTTAGCAGGACATCGTCGATTCAAACCGGGGTTGCTAAACGGACCTGCATAAGATAGAGTTGTTTTGTCGATATAAAAGAAAGCGTAGCAAACAGCGAGGTATGGAAGAATCATGAAGTCAATCTTAAGTAGCCGGGAATTAGTGACTTCAACTCATAACGAAGAATCGTATGCTTCTAGTCACCTTTCGCACGAGCTTTTGTTCTTCAATCGGATCAATGGGCTCATGAATTTGCTCGGGCGAATCGAATAGAGCCATCGCGACGTCTACATCTCGCAAAGCTACATTTTTCAGCGTTGGTGAGACACTTGTGCGCTCATGATGGGCCGTTGAGGTAGGTTCAATATCATCGGGTTTCATCATGTTGCCGGTCATATTCTGGACACAACGCCAGATAATACTGAGGTTAAGACAACCTTTCTCTAGAGGTTAAGCTCGTAACTACATTCATAGTTAGAATCAAAGCGGGGCGGGGCAATAGTTTCTCGGCAGTTGGACGGGAAACCCGATGATGGTCAAATGCGGAGGAGGTTGGGGCTCGGTACTACTTCCCCACGTGAGACTACTGGTCAAGGTCTGGGCAAAGCAGAACCGATGGTGGGTCAATAAAGTGTCTCTCGACGCAGGTTCTACACGAAAACATACCTAATTACTTATTCAAGTCACTAAGCTTATTACACACTATGTATCTCTATGCCTTAGATTTATACATAGCTTATCATAATTACAAGTCAATATTTCCCCAATGCTCGCACCCTGGGGTAGTTCTCAATCTACCCAGTAAACAAGGAGTGGCATGTTAATCGTGCAAACGGGCACGAAGCCTGGGACCCAATGGGCCTTGGAACAAACCACACAAACCAACTAAAGCAACTGCAATGGCAAAATGTATGTAAATTGTATGGCTTAAATAGCCCCTGAGACCCCTAGGCCGTAAACAGCCCTCCGCAGCCTACGCCAGCCGCCCCAAGTGGCTGGCGCCTGCCTGCCCTATCGCAATAGGATGGTAGTTATGGTACTACTTACAGTGCTGCCCAGGATATGACGTATGTATGTCGACAATTTTCTGGGCGCACTGGCCAAGCGGGAAAGGGATAATGTATCCTACGGTGAATAAAACCAAGGATCCGAGAGCGGAAGTATCTAAATCCGTTGCGGCATCTTTAAAACGCAGTCGTGGACACCTGCATTTGCTAATTGGGTCACCTACTACCCTGAATTATTATAGCTGAGATCATCCCTCTCCTTGCGTTTTCCTTCGTCTCTCCATTCTCAGTCCCGAACCTTCCTCCTCTTCCCGTCAATCACAATGCCGCTTGGTTGGTATCTTGCTCAGGGTCTCATCCCCCTTGGCCCAGAGAGTAGCGATGACGACGAAGGTCCTTGCGAGCTACCCGACGGTCGGTTTGTCTGCGGACCCCATGGTTTCGTTGTTTGCGGAAAGTGTTGTGTGGACTACAGCTCCATGGAAGACGCTCTAAGCTCCAGTGAGGGTGAAGATGGCGTGCTTGATGCCGAGACTCTGAGCCGAGAGTCGAGAGCAGCAATTGACTCCAGGTGGGACCCTCCTTCGTCGTCGCGTGGCTCACATGCTCGAACATAAGCTGCTTCTGATCTCGTCAACTAATACGGCCTCTAATTCTACTAGTCGACCGCCCTTGGATTTTGCAGATCCTGATGGAGAAGAATGCATGCATGGCATGAAGAAGCGACGAGGAACTGGCCGTGTTTTCCCTACCAGATTCAACCCACCATCAACTACCATCATGCCCACTGAACTCTTTCCAGGCAAGGCTACATATGCACGCCTGACAAGGTCAGCCAGTTACCACACCCTGAGCCTATTTTATAGCTATTTAAGCAACGCTAACGTATCTGATTGATCAGATACATCCACCGTAATGATCCCCAGAAAGTCCTCATCTTCACCGATGGTGCATGTCTGAACAACGGCAAGGCAAATCCCAAAGCCGGCTGGGGTCTGGTTGATGGCCCTGGCTTTCCCGGTCAGCCACCCCGAACAGCATATGGTCGCCTCGAAGAAAAGGGACCTTTTGGTGATTCGGGCATCCAGAGTAGTAACCGAGCTGAGCTCCGCGCCGTCATTGCGGCCCTTCGTCTCCGACATTGGACTGGCGAGGGGTTCAACACTATGGTCATCGCCACCGACTCGGAGTACGTAACTGCAGGCTCTACGGAGTGGACCAAGACTTGGATCAAGAACGGCTGGCGGACGGCCGGCAAGGCAGATGTCAAGAACAAGGATTTGTGGGAGATGCTTCTGGGTGAGGTGGAGAGATGGGATGATCAAGGACTATCCATCCAGTTCTGGAAAATCCCCAGAGACTGGAATACAGTGGCAGATGCAGCTGCGAAGAAGGCTGCGGCGGAAGAGGAAGCCCCAGACAGATGGATTGAGATGTTTGGTATTTGCGTTTGATCGACAACAATCTGGTTCCATTGATTGTTGTAGGAGCCTGACGACGGATTTAGACGCAAGAGCCTTTATTGCTTAACTTGTTGCTGATCAACTATGGATTTACCTGATATTGATCTGGTCATCTTGAAACATGATATTTCCGTGCCCGAGTCAGACAGGTGGTGTTGTGCATGGCACTAGGTATTGCAATACGATCTTCAGGTATTACTATAGCGATTCCTGACTATGGATGGTAATCGTAAAAGTAGCTCAGATGTAAGGGTTTGAAATGATATTTATTGTCCCATAATGGAGATCCTCCATGAATCAGAGTCGTCCGGCTCAACTTCTTCGACGAGATCCACTGTCTGGTTGACAAAGTACTTGGAAATCTCCAGTGCACGACCTTGGCACGTCACTAAAAGCTTGAACACGATCTGGTCGTTCCCCGTTACTAAACGTGTCAATCTTCTAATAATTGCATCCGTGTCAGCTATGAAAGGGTTAATTTCGTATTGTGCGAGGTCGTCGATGATGCATAGAACCACACTTTTAGTTGGGAGTTGATATGTCAGCTCGCGGAAGATATTGCAGAGTACCTTGAGATTTAGGTTCTCAACCTTCTGCCAGTCACGCTTTGCCAAAGCCGAGAGATCAACATCAAGTTCTTTCTCGATCATTTGGGCGAGTAGTTGACCAACAAGACTGGCCATCATTGTTACCGGAGATGGTACCCCCGAGTCGTCAAGGAAAGGTGAATGCTGATTGCAAAAGTATTTGATCACGTATGGAGATCCCAGAGGCGAGTCCATTGTCTCAGATATCTTGGCCAACTTGGCTGTCACAAAACTGAGAGGAGATAGGCCGTCAGTCGAAGAGATGTCCGCTCTACCGTTGACCAAGAGACTCGAGGATGCCATATACCCGGCCATGAATTCTTCGAATCTTGAATTCCTGATCATCGCTGCTGATCGAGCCGTTTTACCCTCGTCAAATGCCTCGCCTAATTTCAAGCAGTTATCGACATCACCTGATGTTATTCTTGGGTCATAGTGCAGCGATTCGAGTAGCTTCCGGGCTTGTTTTGCTAGATCTTTGGTGGAAGTTCTTTTGGCCCGACTCCCTTTTTGGACTTCGAGGTGACTATGAGCGCTATCCGTTGGTTCAATAGTCTGGTCTGATGCAGAGTCCGCAATAGTTGAAATCGTTCGGTAGGCGAGAATGCGCTCAAGAGTGGCACCCTCTGCGCCGTGTGCTAGTAAATTGCTTAGACCTGTTGTTGGCATTGCGCGGTTACTTGAAACTCACCCTCAATGTTGGCACCTAATATCGGGCTTGTAAGAAGTAGCTTGTATATAGATTGAAGCATGTTCAATCCCTGATCCGCCTTTTGATCGGTTTGCTGTAACATGCTGTCCTGCCTATACAACCGCCATGCCAGACACTGATTTGCCTCCTCTTGAAGCTTTTCCGAATTTCTTGTCACTTCTTTCAAGCTCGCGGTAAGCTCTTCTTTGTACGATTCCTGTTTCAAAATGGACTCGGAGAATTTTCCTGTGCTAGTTAACGCATAGTTCTCGCCAGGTCAGGTACCTTAGTTTCAGACATCAAGTGCTAGCCGCGGAGAACCGACTACTCATAGTAGTGACAGAGAGGATAGCTTGGAGAAGGAAAAACTATAGGAGAATTGAGGAAATAGCAGGGCCAACGAAGATGATACGAGGGTAAAATGGCATTGCACAACATGATACCAACAAAAAAGGGAGAAATGGGGCAATGCTGGATGAAACAGAGACACAAGAAAGGGGTCAAAGAAAAAACGTGTGTTTTAGATGGGCATCCGTCCCACACTAATAGTAAGGAGGCCCGATGGTCGTGAAAGTGAGAAAGACTAGGATACCCAACTTACAGTAAGGTGGCCTTACGTCACTGTGCACTCGCACACTGTTACACCAGAGGACGATGTGATGAACCAAAGTAGGCGAGACAGATAAAACCCGATGTAAAACGCAGAGTGGTAGAGAACGAAAATGTATTCTACTTACGGAGGGCGCTATCTTTGAAGAATCGCATGATGTGAGAAAGAGTTCTCAATATGCTTCTAAAGAGGTCGAATGTTCTTTTCTCCAAAAAGTTATCTCTGAGGTCTGCGTAAATCTTGATATATCTTCGTGACCGTTCAAGAATTTCGGGTATCTCTGCGAGGGCCTGTAATATCTCATCCTCGACCTTTTTATACCGGCCGGCCGCCTATAGTGCAGTGGAGGATCAGTGGAAGATTCGTTGGATATCCGGCCATAAAAACACATTGGACACTGCTCTTTTTCAAATTTGCAGGACTTACCCCAATTACAATGGTAAAGACGCCAACGATGCTGCAGGCCAGTTAGCTACGCCCTCCCTTTATATATTACTGGGAACTCACCTCGAGCCATAATCCCCTGCTGGCAGCAGCTCGAGCCAACTTTGGAACGCCTCAGAATTCTGGCCTAATTTGTCGATGCATTGCATTGCCTTTGATGTCCGGCGAGGGGAACTCTTCCATCGACTACTTGTCTCTTGGACTTGTAGCATGACCTGATCCCATTTGCATCGGCGCAATTCCAGACCGCTCAATCTGTTTCCTCCTTTGGCTTCAAACTTGGTCTGCACTTGCTCTATCAAATCAAACAGCTCCTCTTTCTCCGCATCAGCCTGTTTCCACATCTCGGCGCTGGCTGAGTGTAAGAGACGGAATTTACTGCGCTTCGCGTTATTTCAAGAGAGGCGCTTACTGACCTAATCTGTTCTTCTCTCATCCCCTGTTGAACCGTGACAAAATTTCCACCCCGCTCGCTAAATACCGCATCACTCTGACCTGATGCTACGATTCTGGTCTCCATGAATCTAGCGGCCGGATCAATTGGCACTCGAGACCGCGAAATAAGAAATTGAGATCTCTCTGAAGCATCCATTATGAGAACCTAGCTATCTCCCCTTCCGGTCAGTAGCAGTGAAAGGTGAGCTTATGTCTGGAAGACATGGCCGCGCAATAAAGTAGGTCAGCTACTTTTAGGCAGCTGTTGGGGGCCGAAGTTTCGTTGCTTTCTAAGCTGCTATTGGTTTCCTTATTTCGTCCCGCACTTTGAAAATTCTTCTCCAACTCCGCATCATCATCCCAGAGCGTTATCGATACTGTTGGCACTATTTCCTTCAACATAAAGATGTTACCAATTGACGAGATTAGCTCTCCCGTTTCGGAGGACGCAGGCCCTGCCCAAATCATCAATGGGCTGGGCCTGAACTCAGCAGTACCAAATGCGACGGCAACAGACGATAAGATAAAGACAGACATGCTACCAGGCACGGCCACGCTCGAAGATATCACGGAAGAGCATTTTGCTACCAACGCTCTGAATGACGCGGTCTTGAACGACGAAGAAGAGGTGATGCATATAGCCGAGCAGGTTGCAATATACGCGCAGCATAGCGCATTGGGCCGACAAAAATTCGATACTGAGAAGAAGCGAGGCATCTTAAAAAAACGTACAAATCAGGCTACTATTCACACTGCGTTTACGGAATTTAGGATTCAAGATCTCGAGGAGCAGCTACGGCAAGTCCGGATTGACCTGTACAAATTGCCTAAACACACTGGTATTTACGAAGAACCCGAAGTACAGCACCCAATATTCCTCCATGTGCTCCAGCATCCAAGCCCGGACAAATTCGAATTACGAAGAGATATGTTGAAAACTCCGCTTAAAGACCGTCCAGCACTGGAAGCCTTAGTTATCGAAGAGTTGGCGGGTTCGGGATCGCGCCCTGAATCTATTCCACTTCTCGGGGAAACTATAGGGCTATCAAGCACATACTTGACCCCTAAAAGCCTCCGAATTAGGCCGCGTATGTTGATTGCGCACCTCCAACAGGTGACGCATACAAATATATCAGCTGTTCTTTCACCCCCCATGGAAGACGACGAGCAAGATAGCATCGTATTCCTCAGGCCTTTCAAGCTTTTCATAAAGCACGAAGAAGTAATACGGCAGAGTCTGAGAGACCTAGAAGCAAAAGCCCATGACCTCCCATTGTTACAAGAAGCAGTGTCACAGCCGGAGAATTCTCAGAAGGCCTATAATGACGAAGATCTTCTCCTAGATCTTAGATTACTTGTGAAATTCATGGACGAAGATATGCATCCAACTTTCGATCTCTGCCGTAGGATCAAAGATGGAACCGCAACAGAAATCGAGTATCAAGATCTCTGGCATTTATTCAAATGTGGAGACATCATTTTGGCACAGTCAGATAGGTCGCATGCTTATAAGGTCTTAAGTTTCACAGGTGGTCGCGATCTCCTTGTAGACCGGCTGGACCAAGAGAGGGATATACTGCCTATGGCAGTGGGGTTCATGATCGACTGCCTTTCTATCAGATTCGATGGAATCAACTATATACCACAGCTTCATTCGTTTTCCATCCGGCCGTTTCCTGGGCGCCAACGTATCACATCGCTGCCTATTTACCCGCTCAGATTCGATGAGGACCGAGAAGGTTTGCAGCTGGATATGATTGCGCAAGGGAGACGCTACCTGGATGTGACAACTTCACCACAGTCACACAAGCATTTAGTAGGACGGACCTTGGACGAGCCTGCTCATGATATTGACGCGCAAGTTATCATCGACGAAAGAATGGCCCTAAGCAGCGTACCAGAGTGGCGGCCAAAGAAACGCTACATAAACAGAGATCAGTTTGCCAAGGCAGATCACCGTGAGACATTTTGCCGGCCCAGTTGTTCACACATGAATCGCCTTGGCGTTAATGAAGGCTGCTGTGGGAGCGATATCGCGTTTAAGGACCACAACGTAGACGACAAGAACTCGCATCTATTTTTCCAAAAGAATCAACACATACTAAACCCTCGTCCAGTTGATGACTTGGATTATGAAGATCTGATGCTACTTCCATGCGAAATACATGGCTTTGTCCTTAGAAATAGGCAATGGATAACGCTGCGTGTTGCTGATCTATCGGAAGTGAGATTTGAAAACTCTTTCGACGAGCTCATGCTGCCTGAGCAACACAAATCCGCCATTCAAGCCTTGGTCAAGGTTCACGAAAATGCAGCGACAAAGCAAGGCAATAGCACCCGCACCATCGGGAATAGTATCGACTTGGTGAAGGGTAAAGGGACAGGATTAATTCTCTTGCTTCATGGTGAACCAGGTCAGTTTTCTACTCGAATCTCTCGATGATCACTAGTAACGATAACAGGAGTCGGGAAAACCTCAACAGCCGAGTGTGTAGCAGACCACGCGAAACGACCACTTTTCCCAATCACTTGTGGCGATATCGGCGAGACAGCGACAGAGGTAGAGCGAAATCTGCACCATAACTTTGGCATGGCTCACAAATGGGGTTGTGTACTTCTACTCGATGAAGCGGATGTGTTCCTGGCGAAGCGGAACAAGACCGATCTGAGACGGAATGCTGTGACAAGCGTCTTCTTACGCAGCCTGGAGTATTATGCCGGAATTCTATTCCTAACAACTAATCGAGTAGGCAGCATAGATCCCGCTTTCAAATCACGTATTCATATTAGTTTGTTCTATCCCAAATTCGACCTCGAAGCCACGCTCAGGCTATACTCCACCTATCTCAAGCGTGCCAAATTAGAACAAGAGCGATTGCAATCCGCCACCTTCAAGATCAAGGAAAAGGAGATCCTAAAATTCGCCAAACGACATTTTCGACAATCCGAAAAGGAGGGCCTTGGCACGTGGAATGGACGGTACGAATAAACTATGAGCAATGTGGTATCCCTATTACTAATAGCCTTCTGTTATAGGCAAATACGTAACGCTTTCCAAGCTGCTATTGCTTTAGTTGAATATGACAGCCAACAGACGAAAGACGGGTGCCCACGCCCAACCCTCGGGGAGGCGCAATTCAGAGTAGTGGCAGATAGTTCAAGAGAGTTTGATAGATACTTAGTATCTACTCTTGGAGCGGCCGACTCAGATATTGCGCGCCGAGAAGAATGGAGATTTGATCGCTTCGGAAACCTGGGGCCGAAACAACCAGCAACTTCACAGGGTCACTATCTCAAGAAACCTGGATTCTATGGCGAGAAACGCGATAAGACCGAGGACGATGATGATGACACAAGCAGTGATGGTGACGACAGTAGCGACGAAAATGACAGCGACAACAACAGCATTGCACAACGACACTCCGGTAAAAGAGCTGGGGTGATGAGTACAAATGATGACATGGATCAGGATGACGCAGAGGAATTCCAAGAGTATCTTGAATGGAAGCGTGCTCGAAAGAGCGACAAAGGGCGCCGCTAACAAGAGCCGAACCTACCACTTCCTCGAAGTTGTCAACGTGGTATCTCGCTCGGTTGATTAAGGGTCTCTCGTTTTGCACACTATTTCTGTCTCACCCCAGCAGCCTCCCTCTGCAGATTATCCTCCATATCCCTTCACTTGACGATTTGATCACATCCACCCTACCTAAGTACATTCACTAGATTCAAATTATCGTCGATTCGTCCAATCATTCGCTAGAGAAGTGTCTAACGACCAATCAAGTACGTCATTCGAAATATATACTCGTGAAACGATGTACTGTATGATGTAAACCCGAAGCCCCTTGGTGAACCGTACTCATTATTAGGCCGATAACTTATGCAGCCACATACTTGGCTTCAACTTCTCCTCACGTCGGATAACCTGTGATGTGACTGTTTCGCGAACTTCTGTTAAGTTACATTATGGACTACCTAATAGCTACCTAAGCGATCGATTAATACTACTTAGTGCTTCTTGATGCTACACCTGCAGCACGCTACGCTTGCATCATTCTCAGCCAGCCACTGCGGCCCCGTGGGGTTAGACATCTGTCACCCCTCTTGTCTTGCCCGCTTGTGCCTCTGTCGTCAAGCTAATGCAGTGTATATACACCCGGCCGATGATCCGAGAGGTCTCCAGATCGTGGGGGTTCTGTAGTACAGATCGCGACCCGATACGCGCCATTCTAATCCGACTAAGATCATATTCGGAGACCCACAAGGCTTTGTTTTTGCTTTCTGTGATGGTATTGTTCTACATGATACCTGCAGTGGTACCTTATATTTTCGTCGGCCGAAATATGCTGTACACTGGTCTCATTCGGGGCTTTGGAATGAGGGGTTGGGACGATCTGCCTTTTGCAGAGCAGCGGTACTCATAACAGCAATGCGACAGCATTAGGTCACCTGTGCAGGTTTCGCGTTGACCGAGTGAATCTATCTTCGATCGGATCCAAAGATTGGCCTTATTCGGTCATCAAAGGTCCTATCCCGAAATTCTGCACTGCACTGGAGACCTAGTCCCTCCTTGCCCAGTCTAAGACAGGTATAACCTTGGTACGTGGTAAGGAACTTACGAGTGTAAGATAATTACTACTATAAGTATGACTCTGAAGCCCGGCATTTTCTGCCATCTGCTTTAGGTGCTAACCAGTATTGACCCAGTACAAGCCAATATGGGTAAACTTCTACAAACCTCTCTCCTATTCTCCGTCACCGTATGTGGCCCTCGACAACGATATATGACACAGGTCCATGCTAACACTGCTTTAGGCTACTTTAGCCTCGGCTAACAGTGCGTGTGTTTCGGCCGTCTCATGGGGGGACCCCCGTGTTGACCTCTTTGGCTTGGCTCCGGATCAGTCCATCTGGCACAAGTTCTACACTGGGTACGATTGGCAGCCCGATCAATTCGAGCGCATCCCATCACAATCAACTGGTTGTCCGGCCGTATCTTCTTGGGGCTACGGCCGTCTTGACCTGGTATGGGTCGACAGCTCGAATAAAGCCGTGTTGCACAAGTACTTCGACCATGGCTGGGGTCCTTCATGGGAGGATGCCGTCGATCTTGGTGGCGCCGGCGATATCTACGTGGTAGATACATATTCTTGGGGCCCGGGCCGCCTCGACATCGTAGGAAACGCCCCCAACGGCACCTATTTGCACAAGGCGTGGACTGGCACCGACTACTACCCTACTGGTAAAGATTGGGAAGACCTCGGCGGGAACTTCACCAGTCCACCCAGCATTGGGTCGTGGGGCCAGAGACGTCTTGATGTAATCGGTATCTCAGCAGAGACAGGTTCACTGTTACATAAGTTCTGGGACGGTACGAAATGGGTCGATTGGGAAGACCTAGGAGGAGGTCCGTTCATTGGCAGGCCCGTCATCTCTTCGTGGGGTCAAGACAGACTTGACCTTTGGGCTCTGGGTAAGGACGCCTCGCTGTACCACAAGTTCTGGGATGGCTTCCAGTGGAACGGGTGGGAGGAGCTGGGCGGAAAGTTCTCACAGACTCCCCAGGTTGTTCACTGGTCCAAGGGGAGAATCGACCTCGTGGGTAAGTATCTCAACGATGACAGGTACTACCTCAAGAGCTACGATGGATATCACTGGAATCCTTCTGTTAAGGGCTGGTGGGATCTTTCCGGTCCTTACGAATCAGAGCCACAGCTACTTATCAAAGCAGACAATCGGAGTGAGTGCAATCCCTACGAATATTTGTCCCACCATCGCTAATAATTACAGACTTCCTCTACCTCTTCGGAATCGACACAGAGAGCATTTTGCGAATGCAAATTTGGAGCGGGTATGAGTGGCAGCCCAGCGATCATGAGACTTGGCCACTTGGAAACGTGTCAAACCCGTACCCTGACGAAAAGGCCAATAGTTTTGGTTCTGAAGAACAGTACGTTCTAGTCGACACCGAGCTCTAGTGTTGGCCAGAGTCTTGGAGGTGCGATTGGCTGGTCTTGGCTAAGATAGGGTTGGAAGTATTCCCGACTGTGGCACATTCCCTACGCCTCATCATGGCCATACTGTAGTATAGTATTGAATCAGATGGTCCAATTTAATCTCGCGATTATGTTTTCCAGTATAAAAAGTACCGAGTCTAGCATATGGCAACTACAGTAGATCTCATCTCAACTAGGCTTAGTATAGGTACCTAGCTCAGCCACTGACGCAGTACTTCGATATCGTCCTCCTGCATTAGTGGACGATCTACATACTTTCTACATCGAACTATTGCTCTGCAGCATCACCAGTCGCATCGTATCAAGGTAGTTCCGTGTCTACTAGTCGTCCCGTACCCTTAGAACTATCTACATAGCTTAGACCTGTAACCTAAGATAAATCGATCGCCTGGAACGCCCCGTGTTGGCCTTTGGCCTGATTGGCCAATAACCCTCTCTCTTGCGACTAGCCTGCTGTTTCTTAGCCCTCTCGCCACTCATTATCGTACTGTAGTCCTGCTGTAGGATAGCATTGTACCTAAGTAGAGATGGATGCGCCTCCTTTACGATGGATGTGCCACAAATAACGTAAACAAAAAGACAACGATCAATTATAATCAAGCAGACCCCTGGATCTACCCAGAGTGGCTTGCCAAAACCGGGGGTCAGGACTGGGGGGTGTCGATTAATTGCGGTATAGTTTAATCACAGCTGGCCAAAGACATCCTCACTGGTCGGTATCCTTGGAGATCGCAGAGTCTCAGTGGTCTGCCGGCTACATATTAACTTGATGTAACATCACGTTGGTAGTAATGCTACCAACTTGGAGATACGCCGGCAAACGCCGTAACCTCTGCAACGCTTAGGCAATAGGTAGTATATGCCCACAACAGAATGTATTCCATCCTACGGTAACACCAGACCGAACTAGATCAGACCAGACCAGACTACCGCATGGCAATCAGTGGTAAGTACCTTGACGCCACTAATTCGCCTCCTGCATTACCTGCTACACGTGTAGTGATGAATGATATAGTTGGCTAGGTTAGCTAATAGGTAGGCTCATCGTCAAACGTGCGTGTTTCCCTTTCCCCGCAGGACTTCCTTTTATACATACACCTGACCGAGACCCTATTGGCCACTCGCCTACGAGCGACTCCGGAACAGTAGTCACCGCACACCGTAGCATCGGCCTACACGTTGGCTTCCCAGGAATAGGCGATTCGAGCTAGAATACCCGCGTCTAGTTTTTTTCCGGGCATGAGACTAAGAGATGTGTTTAAGACCAATGCCACGACGGCGTTCCGGAGCCTGTTTTCACGATGCTCAATTGGATACCTAGGAAAATAACGATGGCGGATGTTGCGTCAGAGTACTTGAAGAAGGTATCCAATTAGTGGCGCTTATCCGACGTCGTGACCCGTGGAGTGATACATGAAATCTCATGAGACACCGTAACACGCAATCGCAGGGGCAAGGTAATAAATAAATTACCGGCCGAGACTCGGATGAAATTGTCTTTCAACGTCGTTAATGTCGTTTCCGATGTCTCATAACTAGCCGCCCATGATGTTAGACATGCATAAACTGTGCGAGAGGCGAAACCAATGCGGGGGTGGCTTGCAAGTTTTCCATCTACCATCTAAGTCTGAATGTCAATATTCCGATCGCCTGCATTGCCAACCGCAAGGTGAGATCGAATGCAAACACCCGTGAATATCTCCAATTGACCTGTCAAATCACCCTCATGTATTTCAACACCGTTACGTGATTAATTAGTCATCGTCCCGTACCTACCATGCCGTTACCCGCGCCAGGTGTCTTAAGGCGGACAGATGGTGTGATCAGTATGGAAAGTACATAGGCGTCCACCTGGGGTTAGAGTTGCATTAAAGAGAGCCTTCCAACACAAGTCGCGTACGGTTTATGATTGGATTGGCCTTGTACGTCGACTTTCGGACAAAAAGGGGTCGAAGGCAGTTCCCTATTGGCCAATTCTAGGAGGGCTGCCAATAAGATGGCCCAGCGAAAAGATGGTCGAAGCGGACTATGCTGTATTTAATGTGGATAACAGAATGAATAACGAAGTATGTACACGAAGTAAGCGAATAGTGGTCAGATCTATAGGCACTGATGGTAATAATCATTCAGAGCACTGCAGGTGCTTCCCGAGGCACAAGTCGTGCATCCTGTCCAGTTGATGCCTCCGCATTGCCTTTTATCGATTCGAGTTAGTGGCTTGTGGAGAAATATAGAATGGATATCCAAAGAGATGGATTACTCACGCGTATTTTGGAGACGTGCAGCCCGAGGTTGTTGTCGTGGCAGGTGCTGTTGTCGTAGTGGTCGAAGATACCTTCGTAGTAGAAGTCGACAGAGTCGTAGTCGTGCTAGTTTTCGTCGTACTGCTCGAGGAGCCCCCACCTGAAGAGCCTGAATACATGTCAGCAACCCATTCCAAAGATGCGAAGAACCATGCTTGCTTACCACCAGGACCAGCTACGGAAGTCGTCAAGCTACCACTTTCAATATACACGCCAGAGAAGTAAAGGTCCTCGTTTGCGTCAGGGTAGCCGTCGCGCGGCAACTCCAGTACGCCCAAGTGCCAATCAGCGCCATTGCTAGACGCAGAGACGGAAACAGCGTTCACAGTCAGCTTCAGAGCGTCAGACCCAGTCGAGTGCCAGAAGGCAACGGTGTTGGCGCTGAAGTCGATCTCGTAGGCCACATTGTGCCACACGCCAGCAGTGAACTCGGTTTGCCATTGCGTCTGGCCGCTCGTCATCCATCGAAGGTTCGGGTCGGACGTGCCGCTGGCACCGCTCAGCCAACCGATTTTCATCTCAGTGAAGTGGCTCTCGAAGAAGTTGACCTGGTGCTCACGCGTCGTAGCGGGGGCATTTGTGTTGTTTCGCATCATGCTGAAATGATACCACACCTTGCCCGAGTTGATGGCGGCGGTGGTCTGCGGGATGAGCTCTGTGCGTCGCATCGTCTGGCCATTCCAATATGCGGTCGAGTCTAGCGTAATCTTGACACCTTGCTTGGAACCACTGTCGGCGGGATTCTTGTAGCCAGACGAGAGGTTCACATAGTCGGTAACGGCACCGGATCCGTGGATATAGTACTGATAAGGACCGACTTGATTTGCCCAGGACCATTTGTTCAAGTCGGTGGCCGAGGACAGATCATTGAAGCGGCCATCCCAGAGCACCGTTCCGCAAGCTGCGAGTTGGCTGCTAGCCAGCGCAAGTAGCCACGAATACTTCATCTTACAATTGTGGCAGAGAGAGACACCTTAGCGGAGGAACCACTGTGAGAGCGTGAAGCTGCAAGAAGACCACAACGTTCTTGTAGTGTAAATATGTCTTCAGGGTTGGCGGCCCTTAAATATATGGAGGGCACCGCGTCCGAATAAAACACTAAATGGTTGAGCCATTCTGGCGTCGGTCGGTCGGAAACGAGCCGCTAGATGGCGTGGAGCGAAATGTCGTGAGAACGATTGGGAAAGAGGCGCGTGCCATGCTCCGAGCTCCGTGTCCAGATTAGAGGTTTCAGAGCCTTGCGGTCCTTGCCATCCCCATCGATATATATATGGCGTCTCCACCGTAGTCCCGGAGCGCTGACTATACGCGCGGAGGCCCAGAAATCGCACCAATAGCGCCATCGCCGTCTGGGTCACCCCTCGACACTACGGCAAGTCGGGATCTGCACCCGATGCCAGCGGGCTCCGTAATCCTGTCCGGAATAAATAAAGAACGGTAGAGTCTCGTGAGTTGCCATCGTTCCCGTCTCCGCCGTGGTATTCGTCGCCCACTATCTATGCGTCAAGTTAAGCTCGCTTGTCTAGCGTTGTCTACAGCACATAGAATCACGCTCCTCGCTCTAGATGTAGAGGAATGCTGGACTTGGCACCCCACCACCGACATAATACAGGCTACAACGAAAAAGGTGCGCGCCAAGAGAAGGTATCGACCTATTTATAGCTAGGGTGTTAGCTAGGTATTCGCAAACAGGACAAGCAAAGACGAATTGAAAAGTATACCGAACTACAGCAAGGAATGAGACGACCTTTATCATGATTCTCATTGATATAGAGAATTCCATTTGGTGACAGGAATCGAAGCATCATGTATCCAGAGAGCACCTGATCAGCTCGGAGAGCTGAGCTGTCAGGTGCGAGAGAATGCAGGGCTCCAATCAAGCATGCTCCTATATCATTTCTTCTTACAGTACCCATGCTTATTTATTCAGCCCCTGTGATAGCGGAGGCAGATGAGAAGCCGGATTAGCATTTCTGGAAATCGAAGCATGAGTGACCATTGTCTAGACTAGCATCGGCTCAGGTTTGCTGCAATAAAGGGGAAACTCACTGACATGACACCTGTCTCAAGATGTTTAGGTCTCTGTTGTAGTAAATCTACTGTACATATGATGGGTCGATTTCGTGTTAAAATGACGCCGCTCAGGTGCAAGCAGGAAGGTTGGACCTCACTATCAGGGCGAGCTATTATTTATAAATGGATATATTGTTTAAACCAATAATACCATCTTTATTCAATGGGAGAGCAACCCAACATTGGAAGTTGCCCCGCCATGACGTATAGACTGCGTTTGTACGCATGCATGTGTTACCTACCTTCTTAGAACCACCTGCAGTTGACCTTACGTAGAGACTTTGTGCAAACAGAAGGTCTTAGGCAGTAGTGTAGGTATTAGTAGAGAACGAGCGCCTTCAACTGTTAATCATGTTCCTCATCCTTCACAACAATTTATCATACTCTCGTTCCATCCAGGAACCATCGACCGCCGTCACTTAGTCATCCTCCAACCCAGAGAGAGAGCAACGTTCACCATCATGTCGATCCCAACCTCGACATCCGTCGTCGAGTCGGCCGTGATTAAGGCTCCCTTGAGCCATGTGTGGCACCACATCAAGCGTAGGTCCAACCATCCAATTGTCAAACCAGACCATGAGGCCCCGACATAATATACGTCGCACGAGTCTGACTATAATGTGTCGTCTATAGTCCAGAACTTCAGCAATTTCTGGTCCGCCCTCAAGTCGAGCGAGTTCGTCAAGGGTGTCAACAACGAGACCGACGTGGTGCACTGGACCTTCAATGATGGCACCGAGCTTGACGTGAAGCAGGAGGAGCACAGTGTACGCCATCCGTCCAGTCCCCCCTACTCCATCCGTGGATACCTGTATACGGCAATTGACCAGATTCTAGACCATCAACCATTACATCACCTACAGCGTCATCACTGCTAAGCCCGACCTCACGTACACCTCGGTTCTCTCCACCATCCGCTGCTATGCCGTCACGTCCGGTGAGCTCGAGGGCTCCACCTACATCGAGTGGTCTGGCCATTTCTCCAGCGACGCTGATGCTGGTATGTTCCCCCCTCATAGGGCCGCTGCTCAAACCGCTGCCGCTGTGCCATATCTTCGTTTGAGAGGAATCCGTTTTGCTAACGCAATAGCAGGAGTTATTGAGGATGCGAAGTTCAAACGTCAGGACGCGCTAGCCGACCTAGCCAAGGCCGCGACGAAGAAGTGAAGAGTGAACAACGGATGGCGTAGCCGCCTCCAAACAGAAGCTTGGCGTTCTGGGAGGAATGCTGAAGGCGTCAAATTGCCCCAAAACGCTATTGGGCATCTATGTAATCTTATTCCATGAGTTTTACCGGCAGAGATAGCTCTCGCGGCAATTCGCAACCAATGTCAATTATTAAGTAACCTAAATGCAAGTACAGGAATAACCAGGTAGATTCCAGAGAGAACACGAGATCGACCGAGATTATTATAAGTTTGGTTCCAATTCTTCGTCTGGGGCGATAAGCATTGAATGACTGGTCTATATCGCAGTTGCGGCCCGGGAATACGTTACGGAACTGTATTAAGCACATCCAGCTTCACATCTGTCACTTTCGTGAGGGGCTGCGCTGAATGTTTGAGGTTTCAGTGTTTCTCCCTATCGTTAATATGACTGACGTGTCCGCTACCGGGACGTGGAGCTGCAGGTTTTGATTACCTTGGATAGGTGCTGCATTAGCTAATTCTGACCTGATTGTTGTTGGGAAGTCGATGATTTAAGTCCAACACAAATAGCAACAACGCCTAATACTACGACATGCAGACTCTAATACCAATACTTCGGTCAAGCTGTCCTCATCGTCATGTTGCAGACTACACGGCTCAAGCCAACGTCAGTCCTCGTCGCTAGGAACAGGTCTTTGATACCAAAATCCGGTTGGGAATATTGATTTTGGCTAGTATTGCCCTAAACTAGCTTCTACGCTTCTCTGCAAGGGTTTGAACAGTGAGGTCTTGTGTATAGTTTCGAGCTCAAAGGAGATAGAGACAACGATTCACCAATTTAGCTTTTTCCATACATACCTAGGTGCCTACCTACCCAAGGCTATTAATTCCGACTACTCGAATCACGTCTACAGCATGTAGTAGGTAGTGTGGCCAAGAAGAAATAACTTGCGCTCGATGAGACGTAGTTGACTTTTAAAAGACGATCAATAAGCCCATTAAACACTCTTTGACCGCGATTAAATCAAAGGTGAGGGTATGTGAGGTGCGCATATGATTTCGTATCAAACCCAGAAGTTTAGAAGTAGATTAGGCGCAGTCTATGTATCATGTGTTTGTTCAAGCTCTACATCATTGTGTGTTACATCTAGGCGTAACTGTATACCTAGTGTATACGACCCAGTGCGTGACACAGTGGATGGAGGATGCGGCGAAACCAGGGGGGAAAGAGTGGACGCTGCCCTAAATGCCCCACCCATATCTCTATTTCTAGCTTAGCTTGTTTCTACCGATCAATTAAGCGCGGGCATCACCCAGACAACGGGTGCCACGTTGCGCCGCAGATAAACATTCAGCACCTGCTCAAAGTTCGCTTTCTTACGAGTTGCAGCATCCTAATAATTAAAATCTGCTATCAACGCAATTTACATTCCGTACCGCGTCAATTGCGGTCGCACCTTGTCCTACCCAATCAATTTGTTAACGAATTTCGGCCCGGGTTGAACTCGCGCGCCAATATTAATGAATTTTATGACCCTGCCACTAACACCGACACCAATCGAAAGTATTGCTAGATCGAACGTCAAAGACGACGACATCGCTTCCCACGTCCACGTCCACCTCCAACCAGCGCACCACCGATAGAACCGGTATTGTAACCGTACCCGTGCCAGCTTTGCGGGATCGATAGGCAGAATGCCTTCTGCCGCAGATGGCCCGACAGTGACCCTGTCGTGTGCGCAGCTTTCCGTAAACCCCCTCTCTTGTGGCGGTAGTGCTAACTCGTGCTCGTCGTCACGCAGTCGCCAACAACTTTTGGGGCAAAGATGACGCCGGGGTCGGGCCATTGCTCGATCGCATGGCATCGGCCAAGCAGACGAGCGATGAACTCAGATCTTTCTACGGCGGTAAGTCTCCATGCAGCTTGCTATCTCTCGATCAATCAGGCACATGTACGGCTGCTAACCCGGCTTTGCTGCTAGCACGCGCCTCCATCGAAGACGACTACGCCCGCAAACTCATGTCCCTTTCTAAGAAATCCCTGGGCTCACACGAGATGGGCTCGTTAAAGGCGTCACTCGATACTGTCCGGGGCGAGGTTGAGTCCATGGCAAAACAGCATGCCAACACGGCCGCGCAGATGAAATCGGAGCTCGAAGAACCGCTAGCCGCCTTTGCCGGTGGTATGAAGGAACGTCGTAAAATCATACAGAACACGGTAGAGAAGCTGCTGAAGGTCAAAATACAACAGACAAATACCGTTAACAAGGTGGGCGTTCCATATTTGGGGACAACGACGAGCGGACAGGATGCTGACGAGAGAACTCTATAGACACGCGACCGGTACGAGCAGGACTGCCTTAGGATCAAGGGCTACTTGGCTCAGGGACACATGGTCATGGGCCAGGAGGAGCGCAAAAACAAGGCCAAGCTAGAGAAGACACAGATCAGCCTTGCTAGTTCGAATGCCGAGTACGAGGCCGCAGTCAAGGCACTGGAGGACACGACGGCTCGCTGGAACCGGGAGTGGAAGGCTGCTGCCGACAAGTTCCAGGATCTCGAGGAGGAGCGACTGGACTTCTCAAAGAGCAGCCTGTGGACTTTTGCCAACCTGGCCTCTACCGTGTGCGTCAGCGACGACACGTCCTGCGAGAAGATCCGGCTATCACTCGAGAAGATGGACGTTGAGAACGACATTATCCACTTCATTACCGAAAAGGGGACAGGCCAGGAGATCCCCGACCCGCCCAAGTACATCAACTTCTGCCGCGGTGATGTGGATGATCACCGGTCAGACGTGTCCGAGGAGGACAACTATTCCGTCGCCCAGTTCCCGCGCAGCATCAACCCGGCCTTCCGGACATCATCGCCGCAGCCGTCGACCTATGAGTCGCACCACGACCCTAATTCGGCCCTCGCACGGGATCTGGGACACCACGAGCCCGTCACACCGTTGCACCCGGACCATAATATTAATATCCCCTCCCCGCATAGCCATTCTCCCTCAGGACCACCTCCGCCAAATACCCAGCCTCCGGCTATGCCATCACAAAACGGGCACCCTGCAGCTCTATCTCATCACAGCACCCGTCCTGGCAGCATGCCTCGGCAAAACAGCTATCCACATGTCGTTCCGCTACAACCTAGCCATCAATCCGGCATGGCACACCAGGATCCCTATCCAGCCGCCTTAGCCCATCAGAATAGCCATCCTTCAACCATGACCCATCAAAACGGATACCCCCCCGGCATTTCACATCAAAACAGTTATCCTCCTGACATGACACATCAGGACAGCTATCAGCCTGCCATGGTTCCTCAGGACCCGTACCCTCCCCAAGACCGGCGGGCTGCCCACTCGACGCAGCAATATGATGCTTCTCAGTTCTCAGCAGTTCCCCACGACCCATACCCCATGGATGGTATGACGATGCTCTGCCGGACGGACGGGGCGAACTCGATAGTCAGTCATAGGGCGTCATCGCGTTACGGCGGGGTGAAATCCTCGGCAACCACCTCCAACGTGTCATCCCGAATTGAAGCGCTGAATTCTGCGAAGAACGCTGATGCGCCGGCACGTTACGAAATAACGAACTTGGTCACAAATTCAAACCGGTCATCCCGTTTCGATATGAAGCCGTCGGCGACAACGTCAAACATACCACAGCGCATCGACGTATTAGACGTAGCCGCGAGTTCAAATACGCCACAGCGAATTGAGGGATTGAACATGTCAACAAGCTCTAATGTGTCAGCTCCTTACGATGGCATGAACTCGGCTACAAGCTCAAATATCTCTGCGCCAGACGATAATAGCGAATACTCAAACCCCACGTCGTTTTCTAGTCAAGAACCTCCTAGTGGGAAGGTCTCCCCAGTCAAGTCAGAGCCCGTGGTTGCAGAGCCTGCCCTAGCTGAGCCAGAGCAGCGTTTTGAGCGAGAGAAGCGTGCCGAACCAGAAAATCGTGCCGAGGCAGAAAAGCGTCCTGAGCCAGAAAAGCAGCCTGAGCCGGAGAAGCGTATGTTGAAGAAAAAAAGCGGATTCTTCCAAAATCATAGCCCATTCCGCAGGAAGAGTACCAAGGATATATCCAAGGATGTCCGGGCATCCAATAGGACTACGTGGAGTCCGGCGACGGCGCAGAGCGTGACCTCGCAGAGTGTGACTTCGCATAGTGTAGCCTCACAGAGTGTAGCCTCGCCGACTACATCCACTCCCCGGCGTTCTCACTTCTATGCATTATCGCAGAAGAACATGATCACGGACAGGGTTGCAAGTCCCGACCCCATCGACGCCAATGCGACCCTAGCATTAAACGTGGGACAGAACGTCTTTCCGGTTGCTAACACGGACAAGCGCCACCAATCCATCGACCAAGGAGCAAAGCCTACCGAAGAGCTGGATCCCATCGCACTTGCGCTCGCTGAATTAAAGGGCGCCGTAGACAACAAGCAGTCTACAAATCGGGTCTCTGCCGACCGGTACCATGGCATTTCCACGCCGGTTCCTGACCGAACATATGAGCGACGACAAAGCCAGTCACAGGAGCAACCCAGAGAGAGGCCTATAGAGCGTCCTGTAGAGCGGCCTGTAGAGCGCCCCATAGAGCGCCCCATGGAGAGACCCGTCGAGCGACCTGTCGAAAGACCCATCGAAAGACATGTTGAGAGAACTGTCGAGCGGCCTGCTCAAAAACCTGTCGAGAGGCCTGCCCCAAAGCCCGTCGAAAGGCCAGCCCAAAAGCCAGTCGAGAGGCCAGTCCAAAAGCCAGTCGAGAAGCCTGTGCAGAGACCTGTGGAGCGGGCCCAGGAGCGGGCCCAGGAACGCACGCCACTCTTCACCCGCCCGGTACCATCTCCTAGGGCCAGCAGTGAAGCAGGCCCTGGATCGAGGGGCACACCTCCGCCATCGTATGATACACCTGTGCAGAGACTCGGTGTACCCCCGCCTGCAGTCACGTCCAAGGCTATGCAGGAGGCGTCTAGAAAGTATACAGGGCAGACCAGACAGATGCTGAGCTCAAGTCGGCCGGCATCTATTTACAACAACAGTACCCCATCTCGCCCGCCCACGAGACAAGCGGATGTGCCCCGGGCCGCTTCGCCAGCAGCACCACGAAGTGTGTCCCCTCGGCCCGGAACGCGGGCGGAAACACGACCCGAGCCACGACCCGAGACACGACAGGCGCAGCGCTCCGCATCGCCCAACCCTCCTTACGCAGGCAGCCAGCACAGAAGCTCACCGCAGCCGAGCATGACGCCCCGGCGCGGCTCGGAACATAGCTACTACCAGCCGAACTCTCCGGGCGGCGTCCATTCCAGGACCGCATCACCGTCGCCGTACCGTGCCGACTACGACCGCCCCGTTAGTAGAGGTGGCGCCATGGCGGTGCAGCTTGCCCCGGTCGGCGGCGAGGGAGGATCTGTCTACGGATCCGTGCGCAGCAGAGGAAGTGGTGCACGCCCCGGCACGAGCTCCAGCTACCGGGCCATGAGCGTCTACGGCGACCACGACGGTGGGGCACAAGAGAACAGACAGCGGAGCAGGAGCGTAGCTGATCCCTCTCGGCAGTACACCCCAGAGGGCCGTGCTATTCTACATTATGGTGAGTTAAGCCCGTAGCCAATCCAATCACCTCCCAAGCTATGATTTGACGCAGCTAACTTTTTCTGTAGCACGCGCATTGTACATGTACCAAGCCGCGATCCCCGAAGAGCTTGGGTTCGCAAAGGGCGACATCTTGGCGGTTCTTCGGCATCAGGACGACGGTTGGTGGGAGGCCGAGATCCACTCGGGCAACGGCGCCGGACAGGGCGGTCTGGTGCCCAGCAATTACCTGCAGCCTTGCTGATCAGGTCTCTGAGGGGAAGAGAGAGATCTGTTGGCTGGCAGTTGCAATATTTCATTGTATCGTATATTTGGTTTGGAGATTTGGAGATAAGGGATGCCTTCGAGATGAGATTGGGTTGCACATATGATGATGAACTGGGGACGACGTTTTTTTTTTTTTTTTCTTTGTCACTTCTGCTTGCGAGAGGTTTTGAAAAGTCTCGACGTATAGCGAGCGAGCCTGTATGAAACATTTTGACAGCTCTGTTGATTGCATGTTTGACGATGATGGCACAGAACGAGGGGAAAAGACGAGCTGGAGTTTATAAAGATTGCATTGAAATAAAATGGCTTGGCACACACATAAGACTTGTTCACTTCATGACCTCGGTCCTTAGTGAAATGTATACTATTGCTGGTTGTGTAGCGTCAGAGGTCCAGGAGGTAGTATGAGACTGTCTTCTCCCAGGTAGGCCGGCCGAATTAAGGAGGGGCAGCGTTGTGACAACCACAGACAGTGACGTACCTCGATGCAGCAGCCGCCAAGACGGCCGACCAACCACGACCACATGCCAAACCAACCACGTCAACACGCAGAATTCCAAAGACAATTTAACTAACCCAAGCTTTCCCATCGCCTCTTCAACAATATCTCGGGCATTTCTCTCTCTCCATCTCTTGGTGAATATTCCGTTCCTCTGCCACTGAGGTGCCTTGGACTGCTGCAGCGCCGAATGGCGCATCTGCCCGGCCAGCCACAGGAAACATGGTAAGTACTTAGTGGGATGGCAGGCATTCGTTCATGCATGCATGCATTTATTTATTAACCATGGCAACGTCAACATGTGGTTGACGTATTCCCTCGCGTAGGACTATGTAAAGGCGCCCTACCGCGTCGCGACGTCGTCGACGGCCAAGAAGACGTATATAGGGACGGTGCTCTTCATCGCCGCATCCATCGTGCTGCTCGGCATCGCCGCCGTCGCGTACCCCGTCTTCTACTACAATTACGTCCCTAAGAAACTCATCACTCTTCCAATCCATCTGCAGTATAGGTGAGTAGCAGTCGACCGTGTCTCTTTCTTTCGCTCTGTCTGTCTGTCTGTCTGTCTGTCTGTCTGCCTGTCTGTCTGTCTATATACCACGAAGCTAACAACAGACAAGTGCCGGACCCAACCCCTACGGCATCCTAACGCTATCGCCAGACCTGATGCAAGAGCAAGCCTACGACGTAACCGTGGACTTGACGCTGCCCCGGTCGCCGGCGAACCTCGAGCGGGGGAACTTCATGGTGGCGCTGTACGCGCTCAAGTCAGCGCCTACGAACCCCGCCCTCGTCGCCATCGCCACGTCGGGATCCGGACCTCCAGACCCGTACCAGCACGTGACGGCAGACAACGTGGTCTTCGCCTCCCGCCGCCCTGTGCTCGTGCCGTACGCGGACCCGGTGGTGACGGCGGCCTCCCGCGTCTTCTTCCTCCTGTATCATGTGGTGTGGCCGCACGCGGCCGAGACGACGACGCTCACGGTCCCGATGGGCGAGCTCGTCGAGTTCAGCCGCGGCGCCCTCCCGCTCTCGGTCCTCGTCGATGTCCAGGCCGGCCAGGCGCTGCAGGTCTACTCGAGCCGCGTGACGCTCGTCGCCCGCCTCTCGGGCTTGCGCTGGTTCATGTATCACCATCGGATCCTGGCGTTCGCGGCCTTCACGACTGCCTTCTGGGTTGCCGAGATGGTCGCCGCGGGCTTCGCGTGGCTGGTGTTGCGGTCGTGGTTTTCGGCTCAGGATGGGAAAGTTGAGGACGGCGGCCCCGCTGGTGGCGGCATGTATGAGAGGATGAGACGTGGGGATACGGACGATGATGATGATGTTGACCCCTTGAAGGTGAAAGCTGAGGAGGAGGAGGAGGAGGAGGATGATGATGATGATGTTAAGATTAAAGACGAGTCACCCGACCCCGAGTCGGAGCCCGAGTTGGTGAGTCGGTACCGTCATGTCGGTGATGCTGACGACGAGGGCGGTTCTGAGGAGGACACTGGTGTTGGGACGAGCTTCCGCGATGGGTCTGAGGGCGGGCAGATGAGGAGACGGGTTTCGAGGGGTGGGAGTGCGTGATCTGGCATTTTCGTTTCGTTTCGTTTCGTTTCGTTTCGTTTCGTTTCGTGTCGTGTCGTGTCGTGTCGTGTCGTGTCGTCTCGTCTCGTCTTATGATTTAGTGATGCGGTGTTGTACAACATACTGGGAATGGAACGGATGGGATATGAGATACCCCCTTTAATACAGGATGGTGTTGGAAACGGCTTGCTCTCTTTATGGCTGAGCAGCAACTACACGTACTTGTGTGTCATCGGTGTCATAGTTTGTGCGAATAGCGAGGAACTAATGGTGGATATGAATGAATCTATGGCCTGCCTCTGGTAATCTCTTTCTTTGTATTCCAGCAATTTGATGATATCCCGAAACTAGTTCTACCGTTTTGAATCTGGAGAGAGGTATATACAGTGGATGGCTCTCTGAATCGCTGGGTATACCAAGCACGTATCGTGAGACTAGTATACCGTTTATATAATATAAAGGAATAGGTAAAGTTCTAGAACTATTTGTACTACAGCGCTATTGATTCAGATGTTTTGGTGCCTGTACTGTGTGTACGTAGCTAGACACACGGTATTTCCCTCTTCGCCAGGTGAAGCGGAGGAACCGGGTTCGACTTGGCAGAAGCAGGGGCCTATCATCTCAACTCTGGCGTTTCATGTATCTGGCCGGCAAACATGTTTCGGGTCTGCTCCGCTGGCCCTCCTGTAGTTGAGGGGCTTATCAACGCTAGCCAATCCGAGGCGGGGCTCCCAACACTTCCCCGCCATTTCTTTTTTAACACCGGGCAGGAACCGCGGAGGGGGAAGGAGCGTAAGCTGCCAAGTAAGTAAAGTACCTCCCTACCTGGCTTAGGTCGGTTAAGGGTTAAGGCTGTAGGGTGCACGCACTGGGGCCCGTACCACCTGGCTACTGGGTATTTCCCGGCTGAGGTACAGCACCAAGCACCACTATAGAGTGCCTATAGGGAGAGGGAGTTGTAGCGAAGCTGTGACAGCCGCATCCACGGTCCCCTTGCCTCGATGATCTGTGCAGCGGCTGTGTTGGGTATATGACAGAGCCCACAGCCAGTATTTTTCGGGTCCATGACAGACAAACACATTTTCTCGGCCGTTGACTAGGTAGGTAAGGTATTTATTATATTTTATTTCATTTGGTCGGCTTGGTGTGCATTCCCTACGTTGTGCACTATACCTATTACTGTGCATATTATGCCGAATCTGGGCATGCAAACACACTGCAGACGCTGCAAACACGCGCCAACACCACCAGCTAGAGCCTAGCGCACTGACTGCCAGCACAATCGGCACCCACCTAGCTGGGTACCTACCTTACCTACCTTACATAGGTACCTACCTCCTAATATCCATTAGGTATGTACTGTACTCTACTGCGCCGCAGCACTGTCACAGTACCTATGTAAGCCCTTAGACATACGTTGGATAGCTACAGCGACCTGCACCTACATATGTACCTAGCCCAGGACCCCGGCGTCGTCCCCTTTCCCAGCTTGGCCAACGCAGCAAACCCCCCACCGCTCTTGTGAATTTCCCACGTCGATCAGCCAAAACCGAAAACCGAAAACCACAAACCACGACGACTTCTACTGCTCCTATTACTGCTCACAACGGTATAGGAACACGGGCAATTACTGACGTCTTGTCTACGACAATCCCTCGATCCCGAGTCCTAGTCGTAGTTGTAGACCCAGTCTCAGTCTCAGTCTCAGTCTCAGTCCCACTCCCAGCTCGAGTCCCCCCAGCTATATCAACCAACCAACCAACCAACCACTTAACTCGCTCAGCTACCGCCTCGAGTTCCATACCACGACCCACGACCCTCTTGTGTTGCCGTGGTGTTCTCCTATTCTCGGCCCTGCTGCTGCTGCTGCTCCTCCTTTGTTTGCAGCTGAACTTGGACACTTCTCGACATTGGGACCGTGGAACATTGCTCTCGTTGTAGCTGCTGTTGCTGCTACTACGGCTATTGTTTGTTGAACCCTTGTGTTGGTTACCCTGGTTCCTTGCTTGCTAGCCAAGGTCGAGTCGACCCCGGCCCTTCACTTTTATTCTTGCTGCGGAGCTGCCACCGCCAGGTAGTCAGTCTCTCTCGATATCCACCAAACAGCCAGACATACTTGATTGCCGCATGAACTCCGCCTTGATTACACACCGAGTTCTCTCGCCTGCTGGTTTACACAGCCATACTCTGTAACCAACAATCGCCAATCTGCCGCTGCCGTCGTTGCCGTCAACTCAGCCAGACCGACTTGGGGACTTTGGTGCTGCTTCTCCGCCTCTCCACCTCTCCGCCTCTCTGCTAGATCTGCTGTAAACCGACACGACCAGCCGCCGTCTTGCTTACGTCGTCGTCCTCGTTGTCTTCCTCGTCGTCATTGCCCGCGCCTGTGCCCGCACTACGTCCTACACGATGCCCTGCTTTAAGGGCATCGCCGTCAGCATCCATGCCAACGCGGCCCCTATAGCCGAGTATGGCATGCAGAAGCAATCTCGTCTTTCGCGCATCAGTACCTATATACCCGTGCCCCAGCCGCAGCTGAATCCCGACACCTCCAAGCATGAGCCCGCCAAGTTCGCCATATCCATCACGTTGCTCACTCCCGGTCACCCCATCCCCTATACCACCCCGAAGCCGACCGCCGACAGCCCGCATCCCAAGCCGCTCTACGCCGGCCCCCTGCCGTCCATGAGCTCGGATCCCTCCAAGCATGCAAACACTGTTACCCCTTACATACCCATGACCCATTCCGAGAACGAGACCATCGCTGCGTACATCTACTTCGACGGCCGGGCCAAGGAGGAGGTGGCCACGCTGCTACGCCCTGGCGAGGAGACCTGGGTCAACTCCCGCTGGGTCCAGGTCCCGGAGAGTGAGGGTGGTGGTCTCGCCGAGAGGGAGTTCTTGTTCCGCGAGGTCGGTCTAGAGAGATGGCTCAACGGTCTTGATTTGCAGGGTCATGACGCTGCCGAAAAGGTAGAGAAGCGAAGACAAAAATTTGAGCGCCGTCATCGTCGCCAGAAGTCCACCACCCAGACCGGAGACGATGCCGACTTCGAGAAATCCCACCGTACACGAGACACGTTAACCTACCGCTCAGACGACCAGGCTCCGTTAGGAAGCTCAGACGACGACGACGACTCGTTGTCCGACGACGACGAGCCACCCGAGGCCACTGGCCAGATTAAGGTCGCTATGTTCAGGGTCATCGCGTCCGGAGAGATCAAGAAGGGGGAGTACTCCCCGCAGTTCGATGCTCACGATGATGACGACGACAGTGACGAGGGCAACAAGGATGGGAGCAACGGAACCATTGACGCCGACGTTGAGCACACGACGAGTTTTGCGAAGCCCAAGACGCTCGACCCGAAGACGATAAGTACCCAGACGGTGACGGGTATCGACGGCCCCGACAAGCCTTATGCCGTCTTTACCTTTTTCTACCGTGGCCAGCGTAGGCACCTCCCAGACTCTCCCATGTTGTAGATCTTGATATTAATGAATCTTTAGGGCAACTTTCAAAGATGGGGATAGTCCCGGGACCTAAGGAATCCCAAAAGGCGCCAAGTACGAAACGACGATCAACCCTAGACTTTTCAGGGCTCGGTCCGTTAAAGTCGACGGGCACCGTTGGGTTCTCGGCGTTTCGAGATCAAGAGACGGAAGCCGCTCAGCGTCGCAAGGCACGGAGGAAAAGCAACGGTAACACGATTAGTGGCATGGATGCAGACAGCGACGATGATGATGACGACGACGAAAACCCACTCGCCAAGATGGAAGATGTTGACGATAAGGTCGTCAAATCTCACCTTGAACCCGAGGATGCCAAAGTGACTGGAGAGCTACAGGCAGGAATCGATAGAATCCGGGTGAGTTTCATTGTTTTTGACGGCATACCAAGTTTTCACCTACTGACTTTCGACCCACAGCTCAAGCGCCAGCATTCCGCAGAACCTGAATCTATCGGATCGAACAATCGAAAATCGCCCAGTGCCGGCCCCTATGCTGGGAATTCAACCCCTCCGGAGACGGCGCAGCCTGACCGACCAGCCCCCGAAACAGCGGCCAACTTGCTATCTCAGGCATTCACGGCCGAGTCCACCATCGGCAGCCCTATGAAGAAGCACCGGGCTAACGGAGACGGCACAACGGAGGATCGATCAGTCAACTTTCCCTCAGCCTTGGGTGATGTGTTGGGTAGGGCCACGACAGGGCAGCAAAAGAAAGAATCGATCCCGACAGTGCAAATCACTGAGGAGGACGAGGAATTGTGAGGTATATAAAAGAGACCCGAGACGGGGCCCCTGGGAGGATGCCAAGTCGGCTCTCGGGCGGCAATTTCTTATTGGCGGTCTATTCGCTCTGGTCATGGCCCGAAGTGCAGTTTATGAGGCAGGATGGCTCACTCGGCCGACCCATGGTGGCGGCGTCTAGGGCGTGGCCGGGACGGGTTATCAGAGCCACAGTGATGCAATCCGAAGGCACAGTACCCGGGCCATACTGGAGGGTACTATACTGGGCTTGTTATACATAGAGGATCAGGGGAGGGCGTTTTCACAAGGTGGGTTGACCCGCGCCTGTTTCCAAATCAGTCCGATATGTCCAATATGACGAGCAGCCTCCACGGGAGGGGAGCGCATGGTGAGCTAGCCGGGATCAGACGGTCGACTCGACTCAACTCTTGCTTGTGGCTCGGAATTAGAAAAGGAAATTAGATATGGAATCCAGACTTGGACATAGGAAACGGGAATGCCGTGGCATATTCGTGTCACTGGCATTTTGATACTCTACTTTTTTTTTTTTTTTTTTTTTGTGTTTTTTTGCGGACGATGTTCCGTTCAGCGGATATAGCAAGCAACATGGTGTCGAGAGACAATAAGAGAATTCGTCGCGCAAACATGTTACAGGCTCTCAAACGAGTATCTACACGGGATAGGTGCTTGTGCTGACATAAGTAATGCTGTGTGGAAGGAGGATACCTAGGCGGGAATGAGTTTCGCGCCGGGGTTGCCAGCGCTTGCAAAATTGTTGCGGTCCCATCATATCAGGTAGGTTACCTGGTACAGAGAAAGTTGGCACAGGAGGGACATCTGGAGTCAATATGTAACCACGGGCACCCGGTATGCGAGGAGGGCATGTGGCGCGTAATGTAAAATCCGCCACGCTGTTCTCGTGATGCAATTTGTATATTATATAGATGTATATTATGTGATAAGAGACTACCGATAACTATTATCATGCACTCCATTCCAGTCTGCACTTGCCCGCTGCAAGACTTGAGCGTAACTTCAATGAGCTTCCAACAACTGCACATATATAAGGTGATAGAGTTAGTCTGGAGCCTAGACTAAGAATTAGTCTCGAGACATGCCATTTGTGAAGCACGCAAGCGAGTAAGAGAAGAGGAGGGAAAGGATCAGACTGTTGAGCTTGATATATTGATGGAATCAACATGACGTATTCAGTTGGCTGTTCTTAGAAGTAGGAAGTCATCATCTCCAGGGGGCAATGTTGGTTGCTTTGCGGTTACGCTGCAAGAGAAAATCTGATGGTAGACTCACACTTGTTACATAATGATGGTTGGATTGGACAGTCAATTGAAGGCGTCTTTGATACTCTTGTAGAGATAGCGACGGTTGAAGACGAAGTTAACCTGTGGTGTGCCAACTCAACTTTGTTGAAGTAAAATGATCATGGAAAGGGACAAAGAACCCTATCAAGAACATGAAGTGAAAAAAAAGTGAAATATGGAGAAAGGAAAAGCGCAGCACTGTGTGTCCGAGGAGGAGTCCACCTCGATGGAGTCACGTGGAACAAAGGCCCACCTTTATTCGATTAGGTAATCGGTGCTGTCGTGGTTGACGCAGGGATGCGGCAAGCGGGGCAGCAGTCAGGCAAGAGCTAGGACCAGGTGCGGGCGAGGGAAGTCGCTCAAACCAGCCGAGCCAACGAGTGAACCCGACCCGGCTTGCCTCCAAGTCAAGTCAGCTGCGCAGTCACACTACCCCCGGGGGGGGGGGGGGGGGGGGGGGGGGCGGGGGGGGGGGCGGCGGGGGGGGCGGGGGGCGGGGCGGCGGGGGGCGGGGGGGGGGGGCCGGGGGGGGGGGGGGGGCG